>MU270704.1:0-30667 GCA_021432625.1 Leptodontidium sp. 2 PMI_412
ATAAAAATATAAAAATATAAAAATATAAAAATATAAAAATATAAAAATATAAAAATATAAAAATATAAAAATATAAAAATATAAAAATATAAAAAATATAAAAAGATTAAAAAGAAGGGCGGTATACAGCCTATCCAGACCTCCCCGATATATCCAGAATGAAACGTTAGCAGAACATATCCAGGTAAAGATCACCATTGCACCAAATGATAAACGACAAACGGATAAACAGAAACAGGAACGCATGAAGTATAATCTTACGAACACCCTTCTTGGCTTATCTCCTTCTTCTTCTCTTCTTCTCGTCTGATTTAAACTTTCTTTCGTTAGAACACTCTCTCTCCTTCCAGATCGACGGTGTTGAAGATCTCCGGTTTCATGATCATCGGCCAGAGGATGGATTTGGGATAGATGAGACATGCATATGAGATTGAGTATGTCAGGTGCTGAGTCCCGACAGACAAGCTTACATTCTGGGTTCTTTTTCAAGACTGCTCCTTCTGGGGTGGTTGGTTGAATATGATTTAATCTAACGTGAGTTCCCGGTCGTGGGAATAAGAAAGAGCGTTTACTCTCGTCTCTCGCAAGCACAAAGCGCAAGCAAAACGCCGGATGTGATGTGATTTTGAGGATCACGTGCTGCACCCCCTCCTTCCCTCCCAGCTCTGCTCATCTTGAATCCTCGCATCTGCGCATCAAACGTACCATCTGAATCAAATCAACTTAATCTTACATACAATACCCTTCCCTCATCTTCCTTCCCGACCTTAAAGCGAAAGTAAATGTTCACACCCCACAACCATCCCCCAGTCAATCCAATCCGATCTAGTTACGCCTCGCCTCGCCTCGCACGAGCCACCTCCATGGGTTGGAAAAGACGAAGATGAAGCATCGCGCGTTTGAGCCCGGTTTTTAGAGCTTGAGCTTTGGGGATTTTGAGCCGAGAGAGATGGATGTAGGTGTAGGGTCTGAAGCTTGTTTTGGGGTGATCAAACGGGGTTTGTTGCAGAAATGGGGGGGGGGGGTTTGGTTGTTCTTCTGAATTTTGATTTCGGGGATTGTGGTGGAAGGACGGGAGGGAAGGGAAGGAAAGAAGAGGCTGCTTGCTTGCAGAATGCAGAATGAAAAGAAGTTACAGGAGAAGGAAGTTACACTACTATGCGGAATACAAGAGAAGAGAGCGGTTCGGCTGGTTACTGGCTGGTTTGATTTCTTCGGTTTGGACTTATTCTTGATTTTATCTTTGTTGTTTTGTTTAAACCAACAGAGCGGCCAGTGGTTTGGTTTCATTTCAATACCTGCTGGCTCTAGTCTGGTCTGGTCGCCTGCTGGTCAAGTCGGTCGGTGACAGTTGTGTTTGTTTCTTGTCGTTTCGCTTCGCTTCGTCTCGTCTTGTCTTGTATTATTTTGGGACTGTTGGTTGGTACTGTAGGTACGCAGGTCACAGGTACTTTTGGTAGCGTGGCCGGGGAAGAGACCGTGAGTTGGGTTGCTTGAGGTAGGCTGGCTCGAGGATGATGAATGGCAGCAGTCGTTAGGTCGGACGAGGGATATGAAGGTTGCGTGAGTAAGTACAGCCACAAGGCTCAGATTCAACTCATTCCTTTCCCATTGATTCAAAAACAAGAATGGAAAGGGGAGAGGACAGAGATCTCATCGAAAAATGACCCCCTTACAAACGCCCAGATAAGCGAGTCCAAGGCGATTCATCAAACACCCCCCTTATCCACACCACCTTCTCAACCAATTAAAAAGCAGCGAAATCGTCGCAATCTGCCAATCTGTCAAATGATCCCGTTATCGGGCGATTAATTTATTAATTGCGCTCGCGTGGATGATGACACGACATTGCGACGTTATGATGGGATCTTGTTTGGGGGGTTTTGGTTTGGTTGGTTGGGATGGTTAGAATTCGATTATTGTGTGTGTTTTGTGTGATGCTTGCCATTGGTTGCAGAGGGAGTCAGGAAATGCAGTGCTGGGTTGTCCAAGAGGGAGGGCAGGGCTGTTGTCCAGAGAGGGCTTTGGGGAAGGAGTGGTGGGTGCAGGGCACGGAACATATGCAGTGATTTTCGGCTTGCAGGTATTTTCACACGTGGCGTTGTGTTGAGGTATGTGTGCGTGTGAGCAGCTGAGAAAGAAGTGGTGGAAAGGTACCTACAGTAAGTAAGTAGTAAAAGGTGGTGTTTTGAAACCTTCTTCTTCTTTTTGACTTTGTGACTTTTCTTTCTCCATGCAGCGAGCGCAAAGGTAGTGAGTGTGATGCAAGACCTATTTCTGACCTAGGGTCTGTTGTCCTATATCCTCAAGACCTCGGAACACCAAAATGAAAGTCATCACGAGCAAAACTCACGATGCCCTCAATTACCGAACCGAACCTTACTTACTGAAGGGTCCACGACTCACCTATCGGATCGGCGATTAGATAATCTCCCTCCCAACAATCAATCAATCAATCAATCACATTGCCTCACTCCATGCATGCACCTAAAAAAACCTTCCCCTTTGAAAATTTTGCACAATTTTCCTAGTGCACGCAGATATTTTATCCCTCAACGCACAAGCCCACCCACCTGCACCCACCTGCACCCAGACACACCACACCCACTTTACCCACCTGGGTACAACTCCCAACCTTACTGTACCCAACCAAACCCTGTCGCCAATCATTTCCCACCCTACCGCCAAGCCTCGATTCAGGAACCAGCAGCACTAGCGGCACTAGCAAGCCTAGCTCAGGAACCCGCGCTTTAGCCCAGCCCTAGACCAGCCGACCAGCCAGTGAGACGTGGTCCCGTTTCGGGATGACTGGGGCTGAGTGGGTCGGAGCAGGGATGAGACGGGGATTAAATGGGGCAATTTAAGATTGCAGTGTGACGAGGCGACCCGGGTTGTTGGGGCTTTCTTTATGTGTGTGTGTGTTTATTTTCGGCGGAGGATTGGACTTTTCAGGGTGCTGACTGACTGACTGACTGACTGACTGACTCTGCAGAGGGAATTATTTTAGGATGATGATGGCCTAAGAGGATGGAGGGTGTAGCCTGAAGGGGGGAGGATTTGGGGGAGGGTAGACGCTGAAGTGTGGTGAAGACAGTGCTCGCTCGACTTTATGCGTTTCGACTGTCAGTTTGAAGGAGAGAGAGAGAGGGGGGAGTTCATCTCATGTTCTGATAGACTGAATGAATAAACAGGACTTTCCTGGCCTTTGATGTTTCTGATCTTCTTCTCCTTCTTCTTCTCTTTCCCCTCCCTCGTTCTGATACTCTTCCAACTAACTCTACCTACATAATCATTAATCCGTTTGTTGTTTCTCCCTTCCTCTCTTTGTTGGCAGTTGAGCTGTTGTCTCTGTCTCTGTCTCTGTCTCTGAATCCGTTTGTTGTCACTGCCGCTTGCTGTGCTGGCTAGCTGGCTGGCCACCCACCACCCGACCCGACTAACCTAACCTCTTACCGCGCATCCTCCTCGCCCAGTCCGTCCCTTAGTTAGTTAGACCCATCCAGCCCGAAATAATCTCCACTCGCTTCCCGGCCGGCGCAACGCACCGCAGCTCTCCCTTCTGCACCCCAAGATCCATCTCATCTTACTCATATCGCCCGCACTTCCATCCTTCCATCGTTCTCTTCCTCTCTTCTTCACCCACAATCCTATCCCATCCTCACTCACTCATACACTCTCACGTCCGCACAATCAGACTTCGTTGGCAAAGTCTGTTCTCGTCTTTGAAAGATTTGATCCTCAATTACACTACAAATACACCGTCACAACTACAACATCAACAATATCCAGAATACGGCGTATTCATCACACTCACTGAGTTTTATCGCACAGTCGTTCACCACCACCACTCGAGCCCCCCCGACTTGATCCTATTGTCCGAACCCGCTCAATAGCTTCAAACCAACGCACACTCGTCCCATTGTCTTGTGAAGCATATATCTTGAGCATCTACCACCGAAGAGCTCTTGCGACAAATAGAAACAAGCAATTCCTCAAAACATTTCGATCCGATCTGATCACCACGGTCTCTATCGATCTCGATACATATCTACCTCCTCAAACACAATCCAATCCTCACATATCAATCTCACCATCTTCAAAATGCGCTTCTCACTTCTGACAACCGCCATCCTCCCTCTCCTCGCCTCGGCGCAATACTCTACTTCAGCGTCTACAACAACAATCACCTCGACAGCTACCCTCACCAAGACAATCACCGTTTCCGAAGTCGTCGCAAGTGTCTACGCGACCTACCCAACCTACAACAGCACGACCTCGGCTTCTGGTCCTACTGTCGCATCAGCTTCCTACACAACTGCAACTGGTACCGGTGGCGCATCACCCATTGTATCTGCTACACCTTCGAATACTCTACCGGCCAACTTCATGGGTGCCGCAAGTAGCCTGAATGCGTACTGGGCCGGTAGCGCTGGTTTGGTTGCTTGCGCCGTTGCGGCGATGTTGTAAATGGATTTGATGGTTGAGGTCGGTTGTCTTGTTGATATTTACGTTACTCTGCGCTGTGATGGTCAACATGCGACATTCTGGTTCGAAGGAATGTGCTTGGCCAGCCAACGGATATATCTCCGACATCACCAATCCAATCTTCTTCCGGTGACGGCGGATTCTGAATTTTCTCGACCGAACTCTTCGATGCGTACATCACTCCTCGTTCTTTACGGGTCTATCTCTTCCTTTTCCTCGTCGAGGGAAGATATGAGATAGACATTTACGGCTTGACGACTTGAAATACCACATACCACACACATTCTGCATACATACATATGAGCGCGCATTGCATTTCCCACCCGATCAACCGACACCTTCGGAAGGGGGTTGATTGATCGATACGAACAGCATACCAATCTTCTCTTCGCCCATACCCCGTATACGACGCACGTCTCTTTTCCTCTTTTGATTTTCGCTTCTCGACGTGCGTTATTATCTCTGGATTGAATCGTTTCGCTTTCCATTCCGTTGCGTTGACAAGGATCGTACGCCGGCCTTGTGCTGTGCTCCTCCTTCCGGCGTGATGACATGTGATGCGATGCGGTTCGGTTCGCCATTTCTACTTTTCTTGGCTGCTTGCTTGCTTGACCGACTTGTCAGTCGGTTAGTTATTCGGTCTATACCCTTTTTGAATTTTCGGTTGCGGTGGGTGGTAGTGATGGGATCTCCAGCAGTGGGTTGAGGGGTTTGGTGTTCTTCTTTCCTTGGCTGGATCTAGGTGATGGGGGTTGTTTGGGAGATCTCGTGGTAGGAGCTGATGATGGCGGTGAGGCGAGTGAGAAGGGGTGGACGAGGGGCAGGGCCACTCGGTTATATCTCGCCGCGGGGGCTCGGTTGGAGATATCAAGGGTTAAGCTGGGTTGGAGTCGGAGTTGGGCTGGTAGCATAGTGGGCTGAAGAGCTGTGCTATGTGCTGCTGGATACCTAGTTGGATGAATAGCTTGATTTGGCTAGCTAGGCAAGGGGGGTTGGGAGTTGAAATGAAAAAAAGTATTTGGAAAAGTATCTTGCCTCGCGAAGTGATTCAAGTGATGTGAGATGAAATGAAGTTGAGAATTAATCATCCTCGGGAATTGAAACTCGGGAAGGGCCCACTAGCTAGCTAGCTGATCGTGAGTTCGTATTTCCCTTGAAGTACAATAAGCGCCAACGTCTCCTTGCCTCCTTACGTTAGGGGGCAAAGTCGACCAAGATTAGGTATCTCTTGAAATGGTAGGTGAATTATGAATTCTAGCAGAACTATGGGGAGGGTGAGGGTAAGGATTTGGGGAGGTGAGAGGTGTAAATACCACCCTCCCTATCCCCTGGTTAATTTCTCTTTCTCCTCAAGACATCGCTTGGAACCATGAAGGCAAAACAGACGAATGGGGAGATGACTTTGTTCTGTGTTCTACTTTTGTCTTAGAGTAAATATAGGATCAAGTAAGTCAGGTAGGTACCGTACATAGGGTCGTGGAAAAAAATTCTTATTTCTGTTGTTGAATTCGTAAGTGGAGAGACCTACGCATGCGTTTGTCATCTCATCCCAAAAGAAAAGACTGTTGTCGTTTATTTACATCACTGTCAATTTTCTGTCTTGATACTTGCTATTAGCTACTAACTAGCAAACCATCCATCCCTCTCCCCGTCATTTGACAATAGAATAAAGAGAGGAAATGAAAGCTAAAGGTTATACTTTTCAGCGGCGCGGCGTAAGTGGGGTGTAAGACAGTAAAGCGGCTGGGAGTATTTCGGTGCTAGGTTAGAAAAGGGCGGCGGGGGGCCGGGGGGGGGGGGGCTGGATTCGTAGTTAAAGCCGCCTCTGAAGATTGGGTTGGTTTGGGAGGAGAGGATGGGAGGGATGGGAAGGAGGGTGGGTTATATGGACTTTTGAGGAGGCGGGAGAGAGGGGGGGAGGATAGGGGAGTGATTGGTTGGTGGCCAGAGACGGGAGGGTGATGAGGGAAGGAGTAGAATTCACCACTTGTTTTTTTTTCCCCTCGAATATAATAAAGAGATGTTATAATTAATAATTAATAATTAATATCAGAAACGAAATCGAAGAGCTACGAAAGAACAAACAAAATCTTTTTTACTACTCTGCTATCTTCTTGTCTTACCTCCTCCCCTCCTCTTCTTTCCTGTTATCCATTTTTGTCAGCAAAATGCCGCCACAACTGAACGTTGCATAGCATATTATAACCAGCGCCTTGCTGAGGGGGGCGTTCGATGCCAGGCTAATAGCCACAGAAGCCTCATGTAGCGTGGGCGCCGTCCAGAGAATTCGTCTGAGGAGACAGCAGCAGTCTGAAATGCCCACCCCCCAGAGAACAAACACCGTCGGATGCATCGATCAAAGCAATGTGCTAGAGAGAAACCACCAAGTTGGTCGAATGACTGAAAAATATAGGAGGGCCAACGAGATTGTGATATGGCTGGGTGAGGCTACAAACGACAGCGATCTTGTAATGGAGTTCATAATGAATATCTCCGTTAACAAGATCCACAAACTAGCTGCTGACCTAGGATCGAGTCTATAACAATATATCTCATAAGTGATTGCCACTTTACGCCCCCTAAATATTGTCTACCGTTCTTAGGCGCAACTTTCAATAAAACCTGCCGTTTTGGATTTTGCTGTGCTCTGCCCTCCTATTCAAACGAAGTAATCAAGGTATTTATGTTCGACAGCACGCAGATAGACTAGTTGGCTTAATGCACCGAAGTATGTACCAAGCATTTGGGAGTATTTACAAGTTTCAATGATAATGAACAACACTTCGTCCTTACCTGTAGAGGCTTTTAACTTCCAGCAATTGCTTGGAGGAGACCGAGCCGCCGAAGAAAGAGTTCCTAAGTTATGGCATAGTAACCTTAAGGAGGCAAATATGAAACAGAAGTATTTTGAGGAAATGTACTGGCGAACTCTTGTGGTCGACAGAGACTCGAAAGGAAACCCGCCGCCACACTGGTATGGACGCGCCTGCAGTGATGCATACAAACTATGTCCAGACGGAGGGTTGGACATAACAAAACTCCTAGACCAAATAAAAGATGGCGAGCAAATTTCGAGCATGTTGGAAGACTCCCTGATGAGAGTTCAAGCCGTGACTTGGATTAGACGACTAGTAAGATTAAAAGATAGTTCTTTAAGCCTTGTTCTTAATCGTACGTTGCAATATAACCAAGTATATATCATTTTCGGCAGCGATGTTCCTGCTATATTAAGGAGACTTGATAATGAGTCCTGGCACCTTATTGGAGAAGCATTCAATATATGGCGTAATGGATGGAGAGGCGGTAGATTGCCCTTACGAAGATGTGACCTCTAGTTTGGTATGACAAAATAAGATGCACATTTGCAGACTTATTTGTTTGCTCCATTTATCCCTTTATCCAATGATGCCGGCATAAATTCAAGTTAAGTAGAATAGTAAAAGCAACTTAAACTTGGTTGTTAGGGTACTGTAGAGATAGAGGCTGGCCACTGGTGTCCCTCTGCCGTGCTTGTCCCGCCCATGCTTCATATGCCCTGCGATGGCCGTTGCCGCCATCGTTGCGCCCGCCGTTGTGTCCGCTGCTGTGTCTGCTGTTGTGTTCGTCATCGTCATGCCCACTATTATGCTTGTCATATGTTCTGGTGGCCGTTCCCTCTATTCGCGCCTCGCGCGGCATAGCTAGAAACTTGAGGACGGCTATCTCGTCGAAGAGGCAACGCAGGAATTCATGGTGGCGGCGGCGGCGATAAAGGAGAGGATTCCCTATAGATACCAGGGCTGACAACCGTAGAGGTTTATCGTTCTGTAAAGTGTGCCAGTCTAGTTCTACCATGCAGTCTATATTAACGCGACAAACGTAGGTAAAATACTATCATGTTTCAAACACCATCACCAATTGCTCTCTAATGTACATCATCACTTCTACCCATTAGTCAGATGGTCGAAGAGTTGTAGGAGATGTCGGTCGGAGCAGACGAGCAGCAGAAGTAGTTGAGCTATCATCATCTCGATCAACAACCTCCCGATTGCTCCTTGCCCGCCGCTTCAGACGACCAAGGGGCACAGTAACGCAACATTTCCAAGGACCCCAACACGGCGAAGTTATAAACGTCATCAAAAACCCTCCAGCATATATGGAGTATAGCGCATCGGTGACCCTACCATTCATAAGCTTCAGCCATCTAGGGGGGGGGGAGTTAAAATGTATGCTTACCAGAGCACGGCAATCAATGCGATTATAACCCCTCCATTCTTGTCTCTCTTATACTGAACCCAGATTTCCTTCAAAGAATTCTTCGGCACAAGACCCACAATAACTATCGCCAGTCTTCCACAGGCAAGAGTAAAATGAAGAAGGGCCGGAACAGGCGGATTGTTGAAAGGCGAGGCCCAAACGAAGCACTCGACTATGCTCAAACAAAGGCTAGCAGCAGAAGTGGCCGCTATGCACTGTGCAAGAAGGCTAAACATCATATTAGCAAAATGTCTTTCGTGTCAAAATCGTGGAATTGGGAATATAGGAACTGACGTTACGAGTCGTGAAGTATGTGGATCATGTTGGAGGAGGAAAACTGCAGAGATGCTGAGCAGCGCGATGTCAAAAATTATTCGAAAAAAACAAATCAGTCCCCCGGAAGAAGATGAATGATCGCCGCCGTTAGGGTCTCCACTCCATAAGTTTTCGCAGTCGCCCATTATGTCAATAAGTTGCTATTATTGAAGTTACGAGTTGAGATCCGAGCAGCCCAAGGTTGGAAGAGCCACGAGATAAGAACAACTTTAAAGGACCTGCCCCACCCGCCCCGGCTATGCTGGTGTGCACGGAATTGGCTGGCGGCGTTACGCTGTTGCAGGTTTTCACAGCAAACTAGGGTGCTGCCAGCGAATAAGTTGCTTGATTTGCGTAGGGGGAAATGTGGCGTTTGGGAGCTGAATGTCCAAAATGTCACATATCTTGGCCAGAGGCATTCCGGGCCAGTCACATATCACACGAGCGTGTTTCGTCTGAAGCCGCAAGGTGTGGAAGCGCTATTGAGTCCATCGTGGCTTGAAATTTGTGGAGGCAGGACAGGCTCATATGGAACTCTTTGGGGACGGAGAGTTTGGATTCGGCCTGGCTTTGAAGCTGAGGGGCAACAAATCTGTCAGCTTGGCTACCCTTCCTTTGCGATTTCAACCTCGACACCACTCTGCATCTCCCCAGACTTCCGACTTTCATTTTCAATGAGAATTTTTCAATAGGCAAAAGACTCATGCGGTAATAACCACGTTGCTCAATTGCCAAATACAAGCCCTCTGGGCAACCAAGCCAGCCCGGGTCGATCGAAGAGACATTTTTTTTGCCCAGCTCCTAGCAATCGCAAAATGTCGTTTGGGTTCGGTGTCTCGGATTTCATTACAATTGGGGGGCTGTTCATGAAGTTATGTCAAGACTACGCTTCAGCACCAGCAGAAGGTCGCGAACTTGCCGACGATCTGAGGTTGTTACAAGACTGCATTGCAAAAGCAGGAGAGTCATCAGCGCAATATGGCCCAGAGGACAACGAGCTTCTAAAATCCCATCTGCAGACCGTCTACAAGCTTCTGAAAGACATCGACGAAATCCATGATCGGTTTTCAGGTCTCACGGATTCCCAACCGAAAGTATGGGATCGGCTTAGGTTCCCAAAATTGAAAATCCAAGCCATGCAGAAGAGAGTGCACGTTCAGATTAGTGCTCTGAATCTATTTGTAGTCGCTCAGTCGCAAGGGTCTATTGGGAGAATTGAGGAGTATCTCAAAGACATGGCAAGAGCCCGCCCAGGGTTGATATCCATCGGCGACGACGAAAACTGGAACAATATGCTTCCAGAGTTCCAGCAGCTGGGAATCGGACGCGAATCGGCTGATCGCTGTAGGACTCTGATTGAGGAGCATCTTGTGGCACTAAGCGAAGTAGAAGTTGCGGAATCGCGGATCGAGGAAATCTACCAGGATGCCATTGTGCCTGAGGATGCGGTGGACATAGAAATCATAACCGGCCCGCCGACTGATGAGCACCACTTCTCCTGCATCTGTCCAGGGGCTCTGCTTCTTCAAGAAGGGAGCTTGGATGGGATCAAGGAGAGCAAGAGTGTGTTTTATAGACACTTTGGTGGGAGCAAATTCGAGCTCTCTTGTCGACACTGCAACTTCCTTGGCTTCCAAGATGAGCCACTCAAGAGTCGTGATGGGCGGATTTTCACGCCATTACTATTCTGTTCCCGCAAAGAGCCCCTGGGCGAAACTTCTATCGAATACTATACCGACGTCCATGAAAACAAGCGCGATTTGCTTGACGGCATCTACTACCACACACTTTTCTTCTGGAAATGCCACATAGCTGCCAAGCTACCTACCAAGCACGATACCGGGCAGTATGAGTGCGTCTTTTGTCCACCAGAGCGAGCCTTTGGGACTTTGTATGATCGAAAAAGCCTCATAGACCATATCAGAAGACACCACGTCCAAGTCCCGCCCTCGAAAGAGCTGCGCAGGAAGTTCAGCGTCTACGTTGATGAGCAGCCTGCACTTTTCAAGGGGGAGGAGCAGAGATGTTTAGGTCGTAAATTTGATATCTTGTTGCCTAGAGCACTTGGACGGACCGATATCATAAGAGCGGAACAAGCTAAACGTGAGGCAGAGGTGAAGCGAGAGGCGGAGGAGAAGAAAGCAGCAGAGAGGCTGCGAGAGGAGCAGGAAATGATATATCGAGCAGTTCAACTTGCGGGGAAGCGAAAGCAAACAGTCAAGACAGAGACAGAGACAGAGACACCTGAGGACACCCAAGAACACCACGAAGCAGAGACGCAGCAAGGAACCCTACCAAGCCGCGAGCGGTCCCCCCACCCCCCACCAACAACAGGAAAGAGCAAAGACAACAGAGCCGTGCGATTCTCCATCAAGAACGAATCGCCTGCGCTCCCTTCTACCAGTACAAAAACCGCAGACTGTCTCGGCGACGAGGAAATCGCAAGAGAACTACAAGCAAAATTCTACCGCGAGGAGGTGAGAACCAGATCGAGAGCCGGGGGGAAAACAGCAGCGAGAGCTTCTAAAACCACTGACGCCACACTGCTTCCGAAACCACTCAAACTTAAATCACACATTGAAGTTCCGGAACTCAGTAGCAAGAAGAACGGTAGCACCGAGGTGGATATCAGCCATGGGGAGAGCGCTGCCGTAATGTCCGGGGCGAGAAATTCCTCCGTGGAACTGGCAAAGCTGAAAGGCAGCGAATATTCAATCTTGGAAACGCCACCAAAGTCAGGGAGCAATGACTCCGTGACTTTGTTAACACCTCCAAAACCTACACCCCCAAAAACCGAAATCAACGGGTCTGCAGTTGTTGGTATAAAGAGTCAACTCCCGGACGATTTGAAGATTAAAAGGAACTACTCCCTGCCAACGAGGTTATCTTAGTTTCACTGTCGAGAACGGGCTCGAAAGAGAGCGCTGCTGGAGATGGAGAGGCATTTCTGGGGGTCAAAGATCTGGTATATACTTGTTGGTTCTTAATATTTCTGAAAAATCACCAACTTAGACATATCAGCAACTTGGACATGGCCTTTTGGCCTATTTCATTACTTTAAAAGTTCAATTCTAATCCGTTTGACTTAAATTTTTTATAGAAAAATGCGCTATAGTTAAGAGTATAATTATTTACGGTGACATGGGTTCTAGCCTGCGGCTCACACGAAGCCTTCGAAAGTGACTAGAACATTAGAATTGGAATAATATCAAAAGGCGTCGGATGGACGGTTAGAAAGTGTTGAGTAGAATGATATAGACAAGCAAACCAGTCCCCCCTCCCCTCCAAATGAAACAGCAGGGCGTTCCACCATGATGATGATGATGAAGGTCTATTCCGCCCGGCTAAGCCTAAAGGGCACTAGTACTATTTACATGGGTTCGATTCCTCTAGTTCCGCCATGGTCTCGTGACAGCCCCTACGTTCGCTTTGAACGGTTTTTTGTTTTAGCCTTTGATTCTACAATTCGACGTGGTCTCGTGGGTTGTTAGTAGTAAGTGTACTTAGAGATAACTCCTCTAAGTGTTTAACGTCTTATCCTTAGCGGTTGAAGCAAGACCTGCCAAGCCACGAGGGTGGGTGGTGGGTTAGTTGAGTAAGGGGTTGGAAAAACAAAAGGAAAGGGGGGGAGTCTTAATATAAGTCACGCCTGTGACGTCTAGGTTGTTGTGTATTCCACCTCTTTGTCGAGTCGGCCTGTTACAATAGCGTACTTAATAGTAGTCCGTACCGCTTCGATGTCGGGTTTCTAATTTAGCGGGTTAAATGCTACTTTCCCTCCTAGGTAGTGGGAGAGGCTACCCCTTCTGGTCTCCGTTTGCTTTAGTAAGCATTCTCGATACGTGTCCTATAATAAGTAGTTAAAGAGGAAGTGTTTAATTGTTTCTCTTGCCTGTCTGTAAGCACACTAATCTAATTCTACTGCCCCGATACGATGTAAATACCTATTAAGCCGTGTTATGCCCGTCTATAGTTATGTTAGTACGTTTGCTTCCCTTCTTCTTAAGGCGTCGTATAAGGTACGGGTGTGTCGCCTTAGTAACGCTGTGTCTATTTTCTTTAAGTGTTTCCTTACCTTATTAAGAAGCGTATTATCGATTTGCCTCTTTTCTTTTGTTATATTAATAATTGTGGATTTAGCGTTAGAGAATAATTTCTGTAGTAATTTACTTGTCTCCGTGGCCCTTCGTGCTGCCTTCTTGGCTTCTTTCCCGAGATAAAACTCTTATTATACTAGGGCCTATATAAAGAGGACGTGATTGTATCTTTCCCTTAGTTCTTTGACTATATCGTAGATTCGTATTACGTTGGCCTGACCCGACTGTTAGTTTAGTTGGCTTATTACTTATAGCGCCGCCTAGTTACTAGTAACGATTATGATTTCTCTCTTTAAGAGGTATAAGGGAACTCTTTATATTACTATTACTATCGCCTTGAGCTCAGTAACGTACAGGTTTTATTTTAATCTCGGTCTAAGGGTGATCGCGAATGTGATAGGCTGCCTATTTGGCATTTTACTATAGGTGTCAAAAATGGCGCCTCTTATACTTATTATGCCTTTCCTCTTAAATAAACTTGTTGTAATGTATATGCCACTAATGTAATTAGCCACTTCCGCCGCTTTCTCGCTGTCCGGGTTAATAATTGCTAGTATTCGCAGTTTTTATAGGCTAATCACATATTCTTAAATAGTTTTTATAGTGTCTATTAGTATATCTTCGTGTACTTAGGCTATCTTCTATAATAGCGATATAAATCTTCGTAATACCCTAGTGTTAATTCTCGAGAGCGGATTTGTCTTAGGTAGTATATAAAGGCCGACTTATAGCTTAATAACCCGATTTACGTGTTACTCGCGTACCGTTTATATACTTACTTTTATTTCGGCTATAGCGACGGCTATTATATAAAATGAGCCTATAATTACTTATGCTCTTATTCTTTACACTTTATTTAGTGACGTTATACCGGTAGTTCCGTATATATACATTTAGATATTAAAGGCGTAGTCTACTATAAGTGCGACTATTAACTCGAATAATTGCCTTGCGGTCGAAGGGGACACTATCCGTAACCTCTTTAGCGCTATAGTAGCTAAGAGACCTTTTGTCGCTACGCTCGCGATATACTATTTATATCGTAACTTTAAGTCTATAGTTACTCTTAAGATTTTGGCGGTTTCCTTCGGCGTTATTACTTCTCCTTTAATAGTTATTAAGGCCGTACTAGATCGGTTCGGGCATTAAGTGAAATATACTAAGGTCGTCTTTTTACTCTTAAACGTTACACTGCTTCGCTTCTCTTAATTAAGCGCCTCGTTAATAATAGTTAGAATCTTATTACGGTTTATATTTACTGTTAGTCTTATAACTTATACGGTATAATCGTCTATAAATGTTATTAATCTTCCGCTACTATCGATTCTACGTTAGACTAAATTAGCGTTAAAGAAGAAGAACAGCACCGGCGAGAGCGGGGACCCTTATAGTAACCCTACTTACGACAGTAGTTACTGTTTAGAGACGTGGCCGTTAACTAAGATAGTTGCCGTGTAGTTAGAGTAAAACGTATTAATTTATTTGACTAGCTTTAGTAGAATGCCTCTTACTGTAAGTCTTTATAGTAGCCTCTCCTTATACACCTTATTATATGCCCCCTTCACGTCAAAACTAATAAGACTAAGCACCTTCTTGGCTCTCTATGCCTTATAAATACTCTTTTATAAAAGTATAAGAGCCTATTCGGTTAAACGTTTCTTCTTTGCCCCGAAATAATTCGCCGGGAGTAATTTAAATGTTTTAACTATATATAATATCCGTTTTGCTATTACTAACTTAAGTGCTTTGCCTAGCGTGGATAGTAATGAGATCGGCCGCTACGCTTTTATTACTATATAGTTCCCCTTCTTTAGCTTTTTAAGCGGTATAATTTTAACGTTTCTTTATTATATAGGGAGTTCGCCGACGTCTAGTAATGTCTAAAAGAGGATAGTCACCCTCTTTTTCACTACCGGCTATATTTGCTTTTATATTATTACTAGTAATCTATTATACCTAGGTGCCTTCCACGACTGTACCACAAACACTCTTCGCTTTACTTCCTCGACTAAAAGGCGTGGCATTAGAACCAGTGCCTACTAGGGCCGTGGGCCTTCCTCCTCTATTACTATAGGCAGTAAGGGGAAGAAGGTGGCTAGTAACTCCCTTGTTTATTTAGTCTTATTAGTCGTGTTAGATCTGTTTATTCTTATTAAGGGCGGTATCTTATTAAATGTTACGCTCCCGTCGGTGTTTAGGTACTTTGCCACTTACTAGATGTTTACGTTATTTACGAGGAAATCGTCCTAGTAAATCTTCTTTTACTTGCGGAGTGTCTTGTGATATTACGTAGCCGTAGCTTGGGCCTGCCTCTCGAGGCTAGGTATTATACGCCCGGCTCGACGTTTAGTCCTGGCTCGACTCCTCTAATATGTGTAGACTCGACAGAGCTAGGTCAAGTCTGTCGTCTATTACCTCGTTATATATAGTAACGGTTTCGCCTTAAGTGTAAGTGCGTGGATTACTTTTAGTACTACTGTTATTAATCGATCTGTTTGCTACTGCACACTGCCCCTAAACGAGGCAAAACGAAGGGAGGAGTCAATCCTGGCTCGTATTTCCTTTTATAGGGCGTTCTTAAAAAGTAGCCTTTCTTTAACGACCCGCTCTAGGGTGGCAACGTCGAACGTTGTCTCGATTGCCCTGTAGTTAGAGCCATGTTTAGTCGCGTATATAACACACTTTACTATTAATATTATTAATTCCTTTAAGGCTAATATTAAGTCGATTATAGACTCGCGGTCACCGCTTTGCCACGTCTTTGTACCTCTCGGGAGTAAGCTGTGAAGGGCGTACTCGCTTATAAAGTCCACGATAATATCGGCTTTTCCTTGTTTGTTTTGTAAGACCTTATCTCCCCCTTATAGCTAATTATATTAGTTGAAATCCCCGGCAAGTATTACGTCCACTTAGGTACTAATCTTGTTCCGTGTTTCCTAAATTACTTAGTGTAAGGTTTTAGTTATACACGAGAGTGCGTTCGCATTTAGTCCTTTTACGTATACGGACACTACTAATATCGACCGGTCTAGCAGTCGTAAGACAGCGGCAGTGATGTCTAACGATTATACTACTACTTGCTCTACTTCGATATCCTTCCGGATCTAAAGTATGTTCCGGAACGCCCACCTTTCCTTCTATTAGACTATTGGCACTATCTTGGTCCAATTAGAATGCCTTATAAGGGCCGTTATTACTTTATTATCGATCGTCTTCGTATACGGCTCAGAAATCGCTAGTATCGTAAACTCCTTTAGTCGTTTGTCGTTTATTAGACTGTGTTATATTATTTCCTGCTTTCTTATATTTAGTTAAAGCACTGTGAGTGTTTTATTTATAACGAGCGGGATAGAGCACTAGACAATTCTTACTAAACGACTTGTGCGGTCCTTTATAAGGCACGTATTTTAGTATTGCCGCTTGACATTTACTATAATAGTGCCCCGTTTAAGTATACTTAGTACAAACTTACGGTTTTGTATAAGAGAACGCCTTGTGCCTTACTTCTTGACACTTGTAACATTATAGGGGACTATGCCGGGGCTCGAACACTCTAGTATAGGCTGACTCTCCGGTAATATAAAAGTATTGACTTTATAATAGTCTCGATACTTTGTTGCCCTTAGTCACGTAGACAACTATTAATCTATATGCCTTTCCGATGTCTTTTCTACTAAGTTATGCGATCTTGGCAATATAGACGTCATTCTCCTTTTTAAAGTTCTCTATGACCCCCGGTAGAACCTTTTTATTTTAATTAAGAATAGCTGTTTGATTAGTATTGTTTACCTTTATAAGATATAATTAATCCCGTAGCACCTTGACCCCTATTACTGCCGTTTTCTCCGCTGTCTTCTTGATTATTTGAAGCTCGGTTTTATCTTTGTACGTTACTTTAATACGATTATAGTTCTTAGCGTCCTTAATTACCGTAACGTAACGCTAATGTTCTTGCCCTTTTATAGTGCGGATCTCCTCTTTAATCGCCTTTTTAATTACTCTAGGTTATGCCTTGCTCCTCTTTTCCTCGCCTACTCTCGGTGTGTTAATCGTGTAATATAGTACATCGGTTATCCTTGATAGTGTCGTACCTATAGAGGTTAAAGTTCGTACGTTACTTGGCCGATTACTCGGTGGTGTACGAGCGACCTTAGTATACGATAGTAAAGCGCTTAGGGGCGGTTATATATTAAATAACTAAGTCTCGATCTTTTCCGTTATTTCCGTGACTTATACTTTTAGTATTTTAATTTATTCGGTAAAGGTCTTCGTTAGTGTCTCGAGCTGATTCGCGTGCTCCTCCTTTTATTCCTCTATCGCCCTCAATAGCGACTTGACTAGGTCGGTGAGTACTTTGACTTACGCATTCGCGGTTGACATTGCTTTCTTGTGTGTTAAGTGATTTAGAGTCGCTACTATTGTTGTGGGGCGTTCTCCCGCCTTTGCGGTGAGGGCCTTAACCTTCGTCGCGACTATACGTTCCTTGAGGTGCGAATTGACTTCTAATCGCTTTGCTTGTGGCGCCGCCGGGGCCTTAATAACTTTAATCGTATCCTTTATATTGCTTGACGCGGCTCTAGACCTTCTCTTGTTCTATTCTAATGCCTTCGGCGTCTGGACGCGTTCTCGGCTCGATTGACGTGTTAAGATTGCGCCCTCCATTGTCCCTCCTCCGCACCACTACCGATTTAAATACTGGCTGACTGATTGCTGACTGATTTCAAGCTCCTCCCAGACGCTAAAATTGCAGTGCTGGGTTATAATATAACCTAGAGAGTCCCTGGTGTCGGCGTTCCACCAGCTGACGAGCCACTGCATGGAAGATTCGATAAGATATGACTAAACAAGACGCCACACCAAATTCCCCGCGCTCTCTCTCTCTCTCGTCGAAGAACCTTCTCTCTGAGCGTTCGGACTAGTCGAGAGCAAGGTAAAGAAAATAAATAGGGAATATAGTATAACTTTAGGTATTAGAACTCTAGGTATAGAGAGATTTCTCTCCGCTACAGTGGCGAGATCATGTGACTAAATGAGCTAGTGCTCTTGAGGCTTAGCTTACTTCAGTATGCCTCGAACCTCCGTACAATAGAACAAACACGCCGGGAAAAGGCGACGACATACGACCACAATCTGACGCGACAGAATCTCTCTCCCCATCATGCGTTACCTCATCCCACGGGCACTTATATCTGCTCGCACTTTCATCGTCCCAAAATTCTCTCGCGCTCATCACAGCGCAACAGCCAGATTCACCACCACCAGCCCAGAGGGAACTCTAGTCACGCGTGATATCGAGGTCTGGCTGGGCGAGCCAGCACAGGCATATGTGATGTTCGACCCGGAAATCAGCAAAACCTTCCAGACAAGCGGCCGTTGCTCAAGGCGACTGCTCCCTAACACAAGACCCGGAGTTACGTGCCCTGAACTTCCACCACGATACCCGGCACTTTTCTCAAGGTACGTACATCTATCTATCTATCTATCAGTGCATTTTTAGTTTTTGAATTACGTCAGAGCTGAGTAAACTTTCCTCTTAAGAGTCCTCACCTTACCCTCGACTCGAGATACCGCAGGATCTTCCGAGGCAGTCGGATGCCAGTAATACCAGCCCAGCAACTTTACATGGCTATGGCTATGGAGTGACGCATGCAATCACACTTGATGGAACACCTGATGGTAAGCTTGTATATATATTCCAATGACGGTTTATATTCCACTAAAGTTAAAAAAAAATTTCTTCCCGAAAATAGCGGCATTCCACCATAGTATGAGAGAGACGATACAGCGGCTCCAGCCAGTCTTGGATCAGCTCAAGGATATGTAGCGTGTTGCTCATGCTACTGGCAACCTCTTCTTCTGCAGATTTCTACATGCCATATTTGTGTTTGTACTTGCACTCGTATCGCACAGCCAGTTGGACTTTTCTCTCTGGGGTGACTGATGGCTTCATACCTACTAGGCAACGGGGTGTTTTTAGTGCCAGTGGTATTGACAGCTTTTTCGCAATCTACAGATGTATCCAAATTTGCACCATCAATAACCTTTGATTCGTAAGTTAACAAGCTAACTGGCCAACTGGCTAACTATTTAAATGAGAGATGTAATGTAAAAGTTGCAAAGCAGGCAGGCATGCAGGCCTTGGAAGGCCAGCGAGCGATGGGAAAGTAAAAACGAAAAAGAAAAGAGAGATCCCCCCTCCCACCCCAAAAAAATTCATCACAAATTCATCACAAAAACATCTCGCAATAATCTACTATATCCCATAATTAGCTGACCCAGCTTCCATACACAACAAGTACTGAATTGCCCATCTTCAATACTCCGTTGCCGCATCACGGTATTCAAGGATTTCCGGAGTCCAAGCCTCAATTGGAGTCGCGATAGACTCATAGTACTCTCCAAGCCTCCTCGCATCCCAACTACTCGTCATAACCTCCACATGCGCCCTCGCGATCCCATCCATCACGGACAAGAATCACGTTGTCGGCCACTTGGCATATGTCCTTTCAGCCCCAACCGTATTCGTGGGATGACGAGGAGCGGGATGATTGGATGATCGGGAGTGTTGCCAAAACAGACAGCACAGACAGCGCTGTAGAACGAAATCTGGTTGTCGGACGGGATTCCCCGCATTCTGTCTGGTCCGGGGAATCAACCCGGCCTGCCCCTGCCGAGTCCCAGGTACTGTACAGTAACTTCGTAAGTGTAATCCGTTTTTGGCGGGAGGCGCGCCATGAACGAAACAGCGCACGTCTTATGCAATCGCCTCTGTCGCTTCTGTCAGGAAAGAGGTAAATTTACCTTTTGCCTCATCTGGGAGCTGAAGATCAGAATTGGTGGCTCTATAATTTGCACTTGCGGATGTGCCCAAAATGATTCTCCGGCTGTCGTTCCGGTGGAGATGTGAGACCAATCAGCATCCGAGCACACGGGAATGCCTCAGTGGCTGAAGGGGCCAAGTTGAGATCGACGATTTGATTCTTACGGAGGCAGGCCTAACAAAACTTCATGTATTGATAATGGATCTCCTTTACTTTGCTTCAGCGCTTTAGCAACATTTAGCCTTTTTCCATTCATCCGCCGCTCTGCTCCATTATGACGGTCTACTCATCAGCAAATGTGCCGGATCTCACCATCGCCATGCGCAATCGAACAATCATCGTAATAACTCCATGTCTTTGCCTTGCGTATATTGCAGTCGCCCTGCGCTTTATTGCGCGCTGGATCTCCCGTGCGGGGTTTTGGTGGGATGACTGGCTTGCGTTATGTGGCCTTGTATGTCGCCCCCATCCCGATCACCGTTCCTGAGCCTCGACGATCTGGCAGAGAGCATAGGTGACCGGTTCTGTGCCCGAACTCTATGCACGAATTATATAAGTATAGGACTTGACTAGTATTCTACCAATGCTGATTTGTACTCTGGAAAGGGCTCTGTTACTGTCTTTGTTTCTCTTATTTTCGGTGGTAAGATAGGCCACTACATCTTCCCAGTTTGCCTCATGTGCTATTCTCACCTTGGGCGTTAGATCTTCCTACCTATGCAATCATCAACGGGGCTCCAATCGACCAGGCATACATAATCTCAAATGGCAAAACCGTTTATGCGGCTGAGATGTTTTATTATTCTACACAATGCCTCCTTAAATTCTCTATCCTTGCGTTCTATTGGCGGATATTTAGTGTTTCTACCGGCTTCTTCTCTATTCGATACCAGATTTATTGTATGATATTCGTAGTCGGCGCTTGGTACGTCGCATCAGTAAGTATTGTGTACTTTCTCCCCGCTTGTCGTCATTTGGTACTCCGGTTCTCTCTTCAATTTCACAGGAACAAGTGCTAACATGCGAGATTAACAACAGACACTAGTCACAGCCTTCCAATGCGTCCCTGTTGCGGCAATATTTGATGCAAGTTTGCGACCAGACGCCAACTGTGTGGAGCTGCAGGCGTTTTTCTTTGGCGTGTCAATTCCCAACATCCTATCCGATCTGTTTCTAATAATCCTCCCTATTCCATCGATCTGGCGCCTCAAAATCCCTTCGAACCAAAGAGGATATGTTGCTGGATTTTTTCTCCTTGGCAGCTTGTAAGTTTTGATTCTATTTGCCAATATCTTTACTCACACGCCGCTTCAACTAGTGTCCTCATTGCCTCCATCATCCGCCTCTATTACATCGTCACACTTGACCTATCCAACTTCTCCATCAGATGGGCCGTCAACGTCTCAGTGATTTGGTCTGGTGTAGAAAACTCTATTGGCGTCGTCTGCGTCTGCCTTCCATCCCTTCGCCCTATCCTCAGACGTATCACCGGTTCATTGCCGTCCGCTAATACACAAAATATCTCGTCGTCTTTCGGCATACCAAGCGAGGCCAGGGGGACCACTAAAGCCAAGAGAACACAAGGCGGCGACGAGTTTGAACTGCTTGACGACTTCGAGACTGGGAGGGCTATATCCTGTAATAAGACAAATGTCGTGCATGTGGAGTTGTCGAGAAAGACGAGTGGGACTACGAGTTTGTATGAAGAAACTGAGAATGCGTCAACAGTGTCTAAACAGATGCATGAGGGGGTATAGGTGTAACGGTCGGTGAATCTACGACGGTAGAGCCACGGGTGTTAGAGTTGATCTCGGAGGATTAGGAGGTAGGTGTATTAAGTTACGATTTGTTTGCTGATTCTTGATAAGTGAATCTTTTAAGTATAAGTTAACCAAGAAGGGATGGTATCATATAGAATTTGAGGTGACAAGTGTGCTCTGAGCTCTAATTAGAGCACTTGGCGCTGCAATCTGAGACTCTGCTAACTTATATAATCAAGCTTCATATGTCTCGTTCGACCGACTGAGGTGGGCAAAAAATGAAGCGTTACCGAGGAATCGTATGCTCCTCCAAACTTCCCGTACAGTACGAGCGTCCTGACTGTAACAGTCAATACTACAGCTAGTCCTGTAACCACAATTTTCTCCAGACCAATGCCGTTTGCGACTAGGTAAAAACCTCCCCACACATATCTCCACTCAAGAGAGATGAATGGAAATGCGAATCACAGAAAGCTAATGATCATCTCAGCACTGATCCAACCCCGACGGCTTCATCAGGAACGTCTACGTTGATATCCAACATAGCAAGCACGGTGACAGCTACAGTTGTCCAATTTACCATCGATTCAAGGATGGCTAGTTACAATCACGGTACAGCCTAGTACTTGCAAGTAGAACCTTCAATGGAAAGAGATGAGAGTAGTCTTCAAAGTGGGTGTTGGTAGAGAAAGACTTGTATGACTCTTGTACACAAATGAAATAGTCAAATTTAACTGAAATCAGAGCTATGTAATCGGGTTCTTTTGCCCTCGCTGCAAGTGTGGTATCAAGACTATGCGTCGACGATGATACCTTAACATGCCTAGCTTTTCTAGTAGCGCCACCACTTATACATGCATTGTGCTAGAGAGCTAAGATACGAAACTCATGGCAGTGTTAGGATTTCACTAGTGTTGAGACCCCAATTTCCAGGTCGTCCTCATTTCCAAGAGGCAGAGTAACACGGGGCGGTCCATAAGGTCATGCTCCACATTTTTCTTGTCCCCTGTACTTGCAACTTTCTCGGTAATGACTCCAGGCGCTCCTACCCCTCCAGGTCTTAATTACTGCGCGCTCTTTATACCGATCTCCCGACTCTCCATAGCTAGAAAACCTTTCTTCATTCATGGCCCTGTTTCGTTCCTCTTCGTAACTAATTCAAATATCGCAAAGCTTGATGCAAACAAAAACCCCTTACAATGCTGATTTAGGGCTGGCCTCGCCTGCGCAGTTGCCTGTTCCTCTTTCCCCAGACGTCCTGTTGCTCTGTTGAATGCATTTATCATCCCATCGTACATTATATCATTGTTGCGGAACGTTCCTGTGAAGATTGCTCCATCCCTAATCGAAAAAAGAACGTCTCGGAGGTCTCGAGCCAGCGGCTTTAGCTCTTGAAATACTGCCGCAAACTACGCGATGATGTTCTCAAATCGATTTTTGTCTATATCCCCCACCTTGTCCTAGCAATTTGCGTATAGGTCCCAGTATACCAATCTGGGATGCAACTTACCGCTGCTGGCCAGGGTGGTCGATAAGTCAGTTAAGTCACTATTAATCGACTAAATTACTATGACTGACTGACTGACGTGAATAAAGCAACTAATGAACTTAACTTAACTAATTAATTAGTACTGATTTAAATTAATATATATTAAGTATAAAAAACAACTAAAATAATTCCTAAAATATGCGTTTATACTTAAAAAATTCCCTTGTTTTTTTATATTATAATTAAATTAAAGTATATTCTAATTAATTACTTAATTATCTAATCAAGTAATAGAATTACAGGTAAATAAGAAAGCCGGGTTTATTAAGAGTATTAACGTAACTAAAAGTGGCAAAAAGTAGAAGCGCTTAGGCCGTTTCGGTTAATTAAGCTTATTATAAGATTGTCTTTTGTCTTAGGCGAGGCTCGGCTACTATTACCTAAACTAATGTTATTATAATGATTTTCTTACCTCTTAACTAATCGTTTAAATTAGTTGTGTAACGACCTAGTATAAGAGAGCGTTATAAGAGGTATATAAGAGCACGTTAGCGTTAGTTATTAAGTATTACTGAGTTTAATATAAAAGAAATAAGAAAATAAAAAGAGAAAAGGGGGAAAGAGAAAGTAGTCCTTTAAATATAAGTAACTTTTGTAACCTCTTTAATATAAGTCTGACCTAGTCTAACTTAATACAAGGGGATCCCCTAGAGTCATTAACTCGCTATTATACTTAACATTTAATCTTATTTGCTAACATATTTAATCACTGAATCTTATTATTATATTGCCTTTTTCTTAAGAGATAAATTTGTTTATAAGCTTTAAATAACCTTAATTCGTCGTTAATTTAATGTTAAGGAAGTATTATTACGCTTAGTCCGTAAGTAAGCGAGGTTAAGCGAGACTCTTAATAACTCTTTTTAAAATCAAAAGATAACTCTTTTTAAAATCAAAAGATAACTCTTTTTAAAATCAAAAGATATATCTTTTAAAGAATAAAAAACTTAATAATAGCTTTAACTTTAACATTTAAATAAGTAATTCCGACATTATAACGCCACTTAAACGTATATATTATTAAACTTAATATTTCAAGGCATTAACGAAAGTTAAGTAAATATTAAATTAAGACATATAATATTTAACTTAAGAATAATCTTAGAGCTAAAAAGTAATAAAATAGTTCAAAACCAAAGAGCAAGACTTAAACTAAGTTAAAGCTATAGAATAGTTAAATCTCTTGGTTTTAAATTTAAATTTAAATTTTATTTATAATACGTTACTTAAAGCTATTAAATAAATTCCAATTTAAGTCAGTTTTATTATCAATAGAATCATTAAAAGAGGACTAGTAACTGGGGATTATAAATTACTTATTTAAAAAAAAGCACGAATTAATATATGTTTTTATTACCTTTTATTTATTATAAGCTCTATTAAAAAAACTTAAGAACTCGGATAATATAAAACTTAAACTTATAAAAACAAAATAACAAAATTTATTTTTAATACGTTAATCTTGTTAAATTTTTGTAAAATTTTCAAAATTTTAAGAACTTATTAACTGACTTTTTAATAATATTTCTAACCTTAATAATATTATTAATGTAATTAATGTACGAGCTTATAGTAAGACCTTTTAAGAGATTAAGAGATTACTTAAAGCTACGTATAGATTTAAAAGAAGTATAGTATACAAGAGTAAGGCACTTTAGCCCTAAGGCTCTTCGTATATTAATAGAGAATACTAAGAACGTCAAAATCAAGGGAATAAGTAAAGCTAAGTGTAAGTATTACTTTATAACTCGAGCTATAAATGTTAATTCTTAGAGGCCCTTAGAGAATATATCTTTACGACTATTTTAGAGACTTGCGTAAGACCTTTTCGACTATAACCCCGGTTATAACGCCTTAATTAATTACTCGTTATTAAAGACGAGTATAATAAAAAGATCCTTATTTTCCCGATTTTAAATAAATTATTAATAGTAATATTAAAAATCTTATAATTTATTAATAATTAAATAAAATAAAAGTACGGCCTTTATATTTATATTTTAAAGTACAATAACGAAAAAGTAGTAATCCCTCCTTAAAGTATATTAAGATACTAAAAGTGAACTTAATAATAAGATATATAAATCGAATTAAGTCTAACTTATATTCACAAACTAAATAATCTCTCTAAACGTACTAGAAAGGAAATTATCGAAAAGTTAATTATAATACAAGTAATTATAAGCCTCTTAAAAGTTCTTTAAATAAAAGTTACTTAAGTAGTAGCGTTTTTATATAATATAAGCCTACTAAAAAGTAAAGATTAGAAATCGCCTAATGAGACTCTTAATACTTAGTTTCGCGGTTATTTCTGCTTTTATGACTTAATTATAATTAAGAAATTAATTATAAACCTTCGGCTAAATTAGAATAAGATATACGCTTATAGCTCGCGAGCTTACCCTTTAATTAAAGGTTAAGAAGTAAGAAATAACAAACGAGTATTTAAGGTGCTCCCTAGAGCTTATATTAATTATCTTATTAGCTACGTTACTAGTAATATATATAAGATTTAAGTGTTAATTTTACACCGAGTTATTATCTCCCGGAATATAACCTTCGACTAGAACGTCTTCTTTAACTTAACTAAGCACGAGAAACAAACCGGTTAGCTCGTTTTTAAAGCTAAAGACGTAATAGAAGCTATTAAAGAAGACGAGATTTAAGACGTTAAATTAATATTCGAGGAAATCAGACTATTTAATATAAACTTAATAGAAACTAAAGCTCTTGAAGAGCCGGGTAATATTCTTAGTCTTCTAAACTCAAGGGTAATAAAGAAAGTAAATTTATTATAAACTCAAAGAAATCTTAGACTTTAGTCTTTAAAGAATATATTACTTTTAGTTTAGAGCTTTAGTGTCTCTTAAATACCTCTTACAGATTTGACCGCGAATAAACTATTACGTATAAGTATATCTCCGCTTAAAGAGAGCGCGAGTATACCCTTAATTATTATACTTAAGAATCGTACTTATTTATAATTAATAATTCCGGTATATATTTTACTTATTATAATAAAAGAAGCCCCTACTTAAGTAGTAGATAACGCCCCCGCGTATATAAGTAAGCTAATAATACTTACTGTAAATAAAGCCTCTCTTATAAAATTAAGTGAAAATAAACTAATTAAGTAAATTAAAATTAAAGAGGCCTCTCTAGTTAAGAAAAAGCGCTAATTAAAGCTAAAGGGAGTATAACCTTAACGTAAGAGTAAGCGAATCGCCGGAGTCTCTTTACGAGTAAGTAAACTATTATAAAAAGAAGTATATAATTAACACAAAAGTGATCGAATCGCTAGAATTAATTTACTAATTTTTATAACTATAAGCTTTATAAAAATAATATAAAGCGCGATAATAATTAATTTTAATTAAGTAATCCCTGGGTATTTTAATACCTCTTTTATAACTCTTTATTTATTTAAAGATTAAGGGAGTAAAGAACTTACTACGTTGTATAATATAATCTTTATAGTAATCCTTTTTAAATTAAAGGAAGTAAAGAAGATTTTAGTATTAAACTTTAGTTTAAGTACTTCAAAAACAAAGCTATCTTAAGTTCATTAGAAAAATACTCTTAGGGAGTTAAGGTCTTAGAAGGATTTAGTAGACTATTAATTCGGAGAGTAGTTTAAGGCCGACGTTAAGCTTAAAATCAAAAACCTAGAATCCCGAGACTATTAAAGAATCGAGAAAAAATCTAAAGCTAAATTAATAAAGCTTATGCCGTTAATATAAGTTTTTACTTATACGGAGGCTTTAGATAATTATATTTCTTAATACTGATTAAGGCTAGTTATACGAAGTGATCTCTAAGATAAGGCTATTATACTTTTAACGTACGCCGCAACCCTCATATTAAAGAGCTTTTAATTAGCTATAGCTTTAGCCGCACATTTTAACTTAGAAATACGGCAATTCGACGTTATTAACGTATTTATTAATGTGATTCAAATTAAGGATTTACTATTAGTTATAAGATTATAATATAAGAATACTAGCCATATACGAGCCTAATAACCGATGCGAGCCTTTGATACAAAGCTAGTAACTTGATACGAAGCTAATAACTAATGCGAGCCTTTGATATAAAGCTAGTAACTTAATATAAAGCTAATAACCGATGTGAGCCTCTGATACAAAGCTAGTAACTTAATACAAAGTTAATAACCGATGCGAGCCTTTGATACAAAGCTAGTAACTTGATACAAAGCTAATAACCGATGCGAGAGCTTAGTACTCAAAGTAGTTATATAGACCTAGAATGCCCCCTCAATAGAATTATCATTCACACTATTATTCTCTATTTTATAAGTTATAAGCCTCTGACAGCACCTCCTCTTATTCTACCTTAATTCAATAAATCAAGAGCTTGCTCTTTACTTAAATCATTCTTATATACTTCGTTACAACCTCATTTTGTTTATATTTAAGTTTTATCGACTAGCTCGACAAGAACTCTTCTCTTATATACTATACCTTCTAGACCCTCAAAATACTCCATAAACTCTATACCTACGGCTCTATACCTCATACCTCATACTTACGGCTCTATACCTCTATACCTCTATACCTCATAACTACGGCATAACTCCATAACTACGTCATACCTCCATACCTCATACCTACGGCTCCATACCTCCATACCTCATACCTACGGCTCCATACTTCCATACCTCATACCTACGGCTTTATACCTCCATACCTCATACCTACGGCTCCATACCTCCATACCTACGCTATACCTCCGGCATACCTCTATACCTCTGATTTATTAGCTAGTCTAATAAAAGGATTTTTCACTTAAAATCTAACACTTAAAAAGTTCTTAATTAATAACAGGTATTTTGCCTTATAACTTATAATATACATAATCTACGTAATTAATAACTAATATTAAAAAACTTAGACTTTCTTAAATAACTTAAATTCTCAAAAATCTTAAGTTAAGTTAATATCTTTAAAAACTCTTTAAAAATAACTAATAAAATAAATAGAATGAGCTCTAATAAGATCACTATAGCTAAGCTTACGGGCTCGGCTAATTACTCTATTTAGGCACTTCACATAACGGCCTTCTTAACTAAAGAAGCGCTAAACGCTATAATAGCGTCTAATAAAGTAAGTGATAAAATAAACGGCAAAGCTCTCTCTAATATCTAATTACTTGTTAAGGACGGTCCTCTTTTGTAAATATAGTATATAACATATACTTTTAAAGCTTAGTAATCACTTAAAAACCTCTATTCCCCTAAGGGGTTTAGCTCGGAATTTTTGATTTACTAAGAATTCTTTAATACCTATTTAATTAAGTATAATTCAATAGAAGAATACCTTAATAAAGTAAAATAACTAAGCGATTAGTTAAAAGCTAAAAACCTTAAATTACCTAAACAAGTAATAATAGCTTAGGTTCTTAATAACTTAACTAATAACTATAATAGATTAGTTTCTAATATAACACAGTCTTTAAGAACTAATATTAATTCTTATACCCTTAAGTCGTTATTCTCTAATTTATTAAACGAATCAAAACGTCAAGAATTAAATAATGTTAATATAGATTAAGCCTTAATAACTTCTAGTGGCTATAAAGGCAAAAAACCTTATAAAGTCACTAAGAATAGCCCTTAAAGTAAGAAGTATTATACTAATTACAAATAACACTCTTATATGACTTCTAACTGCGCCTTCCTATTTCCTAATAAGGCCCCTAAGGAGTAAAAACTGCCAAAGACTAATAAATCACCTAATATTACCGAGAAAACGGCTCGGGATAAGCGGGAGGAGAATATTAATATTCTATATAGTAATAGTAGTATTATTAGTAATATTAGTGCGAATCTAACTAATATAGAGGATTTAAAGCTAGATTTTAATATTCTAATGGAAAATATAGTATTTATGACTACCCCCTCTAATAATAATAAAGCTAATAATAGAATAAGATCTCTTGATATAATTAAAGAGAATATAAGTGTAAATAGTCAATTAAATATATTCACACTTAATATAGTTACAACAAAGTATATTTGCTGTAATTTAGCCTATTTTAGTGATTTTAAAACTTGTAATAAAATAGTAAATTAGGGAAAAGCAAAGTAAATACAAATAAAAGGACTTACTAATATACTTATCAAATTAAATATTAATAATCAAATATATATGTTTGAAAATTGTCTTTATATACTAGAACTAGGAATAAACTTAATAAGTCAAAGTCAATTAAATAAACAATATTATAGTATTTTTAATAATACTTGTACCTATATTAAAAATAATAAAAATCAAACTATAATTAAAGGGACGAAAATAAATAGTTTATATATACTTGATATTATACCTTATAAAAATATTCAGGTACTAGCTACTATTAAAAATAAAACAATTAATAAAATAGACCTTCATATCAAATTAGGATATATAAGCCTAAATTACTTAGATAAAGTTATATAAAATACAACAGGTTATAATAATATAATATCAAATAATATAATTAATACACAAATACTAAATTATAAAGTTTGTTTACAAGGTAAATTTACAAATAAAATAAATAAAGAATCTAGTAATAAAACCTTTAATTTACTAGAAAAAGTGGCTAGTGATTTATGCGGCCCTATTACCCCTATAATATATAATAAATATAAATATATTATAACTTTCTTAGACTTTAAAAGCAAGTACTTAGAAATAAAACTACTTAGAAATAAATATAAAGTATATAACGCTTTTATTAAATATGAATCAAAAATGAAAATAATAATAATAATAATCGTATAAGTATATTCGCAACTAATAATAGGGGGGAATATATTAATAATAAATTCAAAGAATACTTAATAAACTATAGTACAACTTATTAATTAACACCTACTTACACAAAAGAACTAAATAGAGTAATAGAACGTATAAATCGTACTATTTTAAATAAAGTTAGGTGTTTATTAAATACAGCTAATTTACTTAATTATATATAAGGAGAAGTAGCAATAACAGCTACTTATTTATATAATAGAACCCCTCATTCGGCAATAAATTATAAAACCCCTTATGAACTAAGATATAATAAAATACCAGATATTACTTATATTAAAACATTTAGATCTATATACTTTTATAAAAATAAAAAGAATTATATAACTAAACTAGAACCAAAAGCTAATAAAGCAATACTAATTAGATTTAATTATCCTTTATATAAAGTCCTAGATATTATAACTAAAAAAGCTCTTTAAGTAAGAGATATTAAAATCGTTAACAATAAATTTATAAATAATCCTGAAATAAATATACAAGACCTTATAAATAATAATAATAATAATAATAATAATAATAATAATAATAATAATAATAATAATAATAATAATAATAATAATAATAATAATAATAATAATAATAA
>MU270705.1:0-29495 GCA_021432625.1 Leptodontidium sp. 2 PMI_412
ATGTATAAATATTTATAAGTTCCCTTAAAGGGTGCTTGTAATCTGCATCGTAGCTGTGTTGTCCGAATAACCTCGATTCGGTAGGCGGTGACCCACTGGCAGTACCCAGACTTCTCGCCAAATCGGGAAGTGCAGCACCGCAACACCCACCTTTGATCAACCATATCTCCCACCACAACGCCTATACTGTAATATGAATCAGTGTAGCATTGCTTTTAAGTAATTTTGGATAGAAAACATACCTTAAATCCCAAATCCCATCCTGACCCTCACCCTATATTCCCCTTTCATCGCAAACCGGCACCGAATATAATCCGGCTCTAGCCCGCCTGGCTAGTATTAAACTTAATATCTTAAATTCGCTATAAAGCTCGTAACTAGTTAATCCCTCCCGTGTTTTTATTAAATGCCCTTATATTAATTAATAGTCTTTAAAAGAATCTGTCTATTTATTACGTTATATAGGCCTTATTAGGAGCGGGTCTCTTAATTTTACTTTCTAGGATATAAGTAGCCTTCCTCTCCTTAAGTTACCTTATAACTTCTCGTGTATTATATTATACCTTACTTATTATAAATATAGTCGTGAAGTTTATAGTACTATTACTATTATTGTTATTAGAACTCTCTAAAGAATTATTAATATCTATTAAAGTGTCTGAATCCGTATCTTAATAGTTTCTCGAATAGTGTCTAAATATAGTCCGGTTCTAGTTAGAATTAGGGTCGATTCCCTTAATATAAGCTAGGTAACTCCTAAAGGTCTTGTCTATAGCTTTTACTCCTTCGGCCTTACGCGCCGCGAAGTATTTTGTCTTAAATACTACTTACTCTTCGTTTAAGTAACGACTATTATAATAATCTATCTTCTTATAGATAATATAGCCTGTATAGCCTAATATAGGCTGGAATTTGTCTCTACGTTTGTTTTTACTTAAAAATTTCATCTTATAGTTAAAGTAATAAGCCGTCCTATTTATAATATAAAATTAGTGGCGATTTGTATATAATCCGTAGTACTTACTTACCCTTAATCCCGAGTTATAAGTCACCTTAACGCCGACAGCGGAGCGAAGACTATTTATTAATATAAAGAAAGTAAGAGGTGCCTAAAATAAGGCTATTTTAAAGAGGGGGTTCCCTAATACTCCTTACACGAGCTTATCGCGGAGCGTCTTGTCGTTCTATATATTATTGTCTTTTAGGCTAAATTAAATACTCTGTAATTCCTTAATAAAGTTCTCTAATTAAGTTAATACTAGTTTTCCCGTTCAGTAAGGCTCCTCCTAAAATAATAAGAAAGTTAGATTAAATCACTGGCTAAGGAACTTATTAGCTCTCTCCTCTATCTTAAAGTGTTCGCGAGTCGTCTTAATAAGCTTATTAAATGAGTACCCTTTATTCTAAAGGTACCAGTAGTAGTACGAACTAACTCTATCTTGTAATATTAATAGAAAGGCTCAGTTCTAAACCTTAGTCTTAATTAATACTCTCTAACACAAGTTAGCGAAGATATAGAGCTTCTTATCCAAGTAGTCCTTGTCTCCGCTATATTAGAGCTCCTTAGTATATATCTTAATAAGGTTTACTAACGATTTTGCCTAGTCTGAAGTTAATAAATTTATAATATACTATAATAGCCGAATCGGCTCTGTATATAATTTAATAGTCCTAGGAACCTTAAATAGTAGTAATAACCTGCCTTGTGGGTGTATTATTAGCGTTAGTGTAGGATTTAGTAACACGTGGTTATTTAATTTCCACAAGTAGAGATTACTTAGGGGATCTCTCCTAAGAGTAAATAAAAACTCCTTCTTTAAGACTATAAGTAAGGGGGTTACATTATATAAATCCTCGACTTTATCTCCTTTAGTAAGGGAGATTTTAAGTAATCTTAATAACTAAATCGTCTTTGTAAGCTTTACTCCTAATCTTTTTAAAGGAGTGTCTTCTTCTACAGAATAAATAATTACCTCTAATTAGTATTATAAAGACATTAGGGTTAATTTCGTTAAAGTGTTATTAAGATTAATAGTAGTAGTCGAGAGAGTAATTCCCGGATGTAATTTAGTACTAATTCGGGGTAGTTCCGAATTTACATCTTTATTTAGTCCTCTAGCTATAAATTTTCCTTAGCTTGTATTACTTGTACTAAAGCCTTTACTGTCCTTGTCCCCCTTTGTCGTCGTATAAACATACTAAAGGCTCGTAAGTTATCCCTAAAGTATATACGTTCCGTAACCTTAATTAATCTAAACTCCTTTGCTGTCTAACCTTTAAAATACTCCTAAAAGTCCTAGAAAAGGAACTCTCTCTTAATACGGCCGTTATAAAAGGACTCACGGAACTTCCGCGAGTATATCGTCGTATCTCCTATAAAAGCTAGACTATAATTTAGCGTTTCTCTTAATATAGCCGTATTATTAAATGTTTCCGGAGTCAACCCTAGCTCCGGCGTATAGTCTAAAGTATCCGCTATTATATTAAATACGATTCGTAAGTAATCCAGTGAGTTCCCGGATAGGTTTCTTAAAAGTCTAAAGTTCTGGATTTAAAAATATTAAATTAATAGTCTTCGTAAAGTAACTGTGGTGTTATAATAGCTCTTCTCCAACGTATAATTGTCTTAATCGAGTCTTAAGAGAGAAGTTGCCTTCCCTTTATAATTTAAAAAAGGTAAAATGCCCTTTAAGGAAAATATAATAAAGTACTCCTTAAGTTAAAGCCTAAAATCCGCTCTATAGCCTAAGACCTTTTCTGTCTATAGTAAGGTTAACGATATAAGCTTACCACTAATTAATGTCAGTGTAATACCGGTTTATATACTACGCCGTATATATGAATATATTTTAATACGAGTATAGCGACAAAGTAATAAATATATAGTTTAAAATCTATGTATTTCTTAAGAAAGTGCGAGGAGAGCTAGCTTATATACTACGAGACGCCACTGAATCTCCACCGAAACCCCTCCGGTAAGTCTCTGACCCCCACGTATTAACGAAAGTATACCTGTACTATCTAGGTAGGCTTCTGCAGGGGCCTGTGGACCAACACTTAGACCGTGCATATAGGTGTAAGCAAACTCACGGATAAGACGCTGGAAAGGCAAGGCTGGAATTAGGAGATTAATAGATGCTTGTAACTTTCTGATTTACTTGAGTGCAGTATTTGAATATATTAGTAGATATTTATTAATTTTTTTACTAATCACTTATAACTAAGTTTAGCTCTCGCCTTTTTCTAAGGGGTAAGAAAGTTAATATTACTTTTTTTGGCACTTCTTATAGCAATTCTAGTTATTTTACGAGGTGTTTTGCGTGTAATAGACTTAGTTGCCCTACTACTATAAAGCCTAGTATTTGAGGAGGATAGTCGAAGTGGATTTAGTGTAAGTTGAGTTTTTAAAGAAGTTTTTTAGGTAAACTTGTTCTTTCTAAGTTATAGTAGACGGATTAAAGCTATAGAAATAATTAGTATATATATAAAAGTAATAATGAAATACTTACGACTAGTTTGTGATTTTATTCTTAAACCTCTACTAGCCTCGGATTCTTTAGATTGCGAACGTTTAGTTTTATTCGATCTAGAACTAAAAAATAGATTAGTAAAAAAATTAGTAAATTAGAAGTATATACTTATAAGTATTACTTACTAATTTACTAGTACTATTAATACCCTCTCTAAAGATATCGTGACTACTTTATAAACTAGTAATTAATACTCTTGAAGTAGTATTTCTTATAAGGCCACCTACGATGTTAAATATAGAGTTTTGATTATTATTAGTACTACTATAGCCGTTTTCTTAAGCTATTCTCTCGATTTCTGCGTTATTTTCTGCTTTTATAAACGTATATTAACTTGATATTAAAAAAATACTTCGTATAATATTCCTTATTACGGCGACGACGCTTGGTTAATTATTCTTTATTTAATGAATTATTTAGGGAATTATTAGGTTCACTTTTATAAGTAGTAGACTTAGAATTCTCTCTTGTTAGAGATAAAAATAGGAGTGCTAAAGGCTTATTATAAAGATTAGTAAATAAATTAGTAAATAATTAAGATATAAATATATATAGTTAGTGTTATTGTAGTTGTATATTATATAAAGAGAGGTATTATATAAAGGAATCGTAAAGTAAGGTGAAGTGGCCTTTATAGTTAGTGAGGCAACCACGCTAGTACACGCTAATAAATGACGTCATTAGGCAATAACTTACACGCTATAATAAAGTGAAAATTTTCTTTATAATAACTATTATTTATTAATAATTAAACATAAATCTTTAAAAATTTTGAGTATAAACTATTTACTTTTACTAATTTATTTATTAATCTTTTTCTTTTAAAGATAGATGATTTACGAGAAAGTATAAACGCGTTATTGACGTAACTAGATTATGTTAAAATAAATATTAAGATAAAAGATAAAGATATAGAGGAAGAAAAATTAAATTTAGGTGAACTAGTGAGTTTTTAATCTTATTTACTAATTTATTTATTAATTGTTCTTAGTTAACCTTATAAAAGCAAAAGAGAGGTCGTTAACTTAGAGATTTATTTACGCTTTTTATAAACTTAAATACTGTGAAAGCGAGAGAGCGGGCTACTAAAATTAAATAAGATCTTAATTTAAACTAAGTACTTATTACTTAATAGAAGCAGAGTAATTAAGCTGTAATTACTGCTAGATATAAGAAGTTGAAAGTAACTTTAGAGTGGATGAATGCTTTAGATATAAAGAAAACTGCCTTAAAGGAAAAATTAAAACAAGATATTATAATTACTTAGTAAGTTTAAAAATATTTACTAATTTTTTTATTAATCGTATATAGGCAACGATTAAGACGAGATACGATGACTAGGATTGCTGTTATTAGATATAAGCGCGTTAGTAATAAATACCTTTTAAAGATTGCTCCTGATTCTGATTTCGAAGACTGTGAGTATAATAGTAATAAAGATTTATAATTTAAAGCTATATACTGGGAAGATAATTAATAAGAAGTTAAGGCTATGTGTGTAGTAAAAGCTTTAAAGACTCAAAAGGGCGAATCTGTTATAGTAATAGAGATGTTTTAAAAGTATAAAACCTCTTTAGTTACTTAGGCTTAAGTATGTCTTAATATTTAGATTTTTTAAGTAAAATTAATTTTTTTTTAGTTGATTTAAATGTAAGTTATATATTGTTTTCGACTTTATTGGCGAGGAATCTTTAAGAGTTTGGAGTATAAGATTCGCTATATTAATATACGAAGTTAAAGTTAAATAAAAAAGAAGTCTGGAATATACTTAGAACTAAAGACATTGTAAGTTTTATTAATTTATTTATTAATTGTTTTTAATATATAATTAGAACTAAGAATGTAATTAAGTGGCGATGTATTTTACTTTACAAATACTTTACTTCTGATAAAGTAAAGTTATTTAAATTATTCCTTAAACTTTATTTAGGGGATAAGTTTATACTTCTAGGACTTGTAGCTTAGTGGGCGGTTAAGGGGGGTGATGATTATATAGAGACTATTGGTTTTTATTGCCTTGAGGGACTAATTACTTGTTATTAAGTTGTAAAGGATTTGATATTTGGCGAAGGTTTACTTATAGCGGAGGTTTAGGATAGTGTTATTGTGAATGACTTAGAGTTAAGGGTGTATATTATTTAAGGTCTTCCTTCTTTTTAAAGAAGATGCCTGTTTTTCTTTTTTTTATATTTATAAAAAGGGGTTTTTATAGTAAATAAGAAAATAAATTTTAATTTGCGACTTTCGTTTCTTTTATTAATATTTTTATTAATCTTATATAAATATATAATATTTAAAATATATTATTATAGAATAAAATAAAGTATACGTAAATTTAGGGAGTTTGTTAGCTTTTAGGGAGAGGAGAATGAGTTGTTAAGAAATTGTTATTGTAGTAACGTAGATTAATAATATTAAAACATTTAATAAATTTTATTTTTCTCTTTCTTTTTCCTCTTTTTTTTATTAGACAAGATGCTACCTTAATTGTCCCCTGATTCTAATGAGAATCTATTTCTTCGTAAAGATATTTGTGATTTTAATAATTTTACCTTCGCGCTACGTATTTTATTTAGTTATTGTATATTAATCTTTTCTTTATAATAAGACGACGACCCTTTCGCCGATCCCGTACTAGTACCCGAACCAGAGTTATATCGTTCTTGCCTTTCTTCTCTAAGAACTTCTTTATTAACTACTAGTGGCCTTTCTAATGAATATTAGATATAGCAAAATTATAAAGTAACTGAGTTTATAGATTAGTAGAAGTAAAGTAATTGGGTTACTTTAAGTACTAGAGAAGGGAATAATTGGACAAAAATTAAGTGGATTAGGGAAAAGAAGGCTAAGGTTTAGTAATACTTTAATAAAGTAGCTCACAAATATACTAGAAAGCCAGTTATTATTTGTAAGACTTGTAACTTTACTCTTACTTATCTTTATATTAAGTAAAGTAAGACAAAAAGTATAGTTATATATATCGTTTTAAATAGTTATAAGAGGGAAAAGCTTAGACGTGATTGAAGAAGTATAAGGCAAGATTAAATTAATTTTAATATTAACCTAAAAAAGGTATGTTATAAGATTAATAAAAAAATTAGTAATTAATTATTATTAGAAAGTACTAAATTAAACTCTAAACGAAATAAAAAAGCTTTTTATATAATAATATCTTTATATAATTGTTTTATTACGAGTATTATTTCGAGTAGTCGAAGACGAAGAATAGTAAAAGCTTTGCGCGATTTAAAATCCTCTATTGAAATTACTATTTATAATAAAGGTCTGAAAGGAACTTAACCTAGAAGTTCAAGAAGTTCGAGAATTATTACTTAAAGATCTTCTAAAGGATAGGAAAATTATAATTTCTCTTAATTATTAGTCTAGTATAAGACAGATGTCATTTATATATATCCTTGGCTTATTTATTATTAATTCGTTAAGAGGATAGGTCTTAAAGCAAGTTATATTAGTATTTATATATCTTAAGGGATATTATACTAGAAAAGACTTAGGTCGAGAAGTTAACGAAGTTTTATATGACTTAAACCTTTAAGATCGTGTATATATTATTATATTAGATAATATATCTGAGAACAAGGTCTTTATTTAAGAGCTTTATTTTCTTCTTAAAGAAGCGTTTAAAGGTAGACATTTCTTAGGAGGTCGAGTTATATAAGTACTATATATTATATATGTAATATAACTTATATTAAAAGTATTTCTAGGACCTTGTCTTAGTCTATTAAATGAGACGCTTGCTCGAAACTAAGATATTATAACGGAGCTCCTAGAGCTAGAAAGAATTAAAGTAGAAGATAAACAAGGGATTTCTAATTTTCTTATAATCGTAAGTATAAAATTCTTTTTTACTAATTTTTTTACTAATTAAATTATAGGTTCGAAAGTTTGTTCTTTTTGTAATATTAAGTTAATAACGCCGCACTATATTCTAATTTATATATAACTCGTTTATTATAGCTAGAGATCTAGATATTCTTAAGCTCTTAGAGCTTATTTTAGACGTTAAAACTTGATAGGATTTTATATATTATATATTAACTCGATTCTTAAAATTGCGAAAAGTAATTGATCGGCATTATTTTAAGTATCGCGAAATAAGGATTTTTAAGTTATTTAACTTAAAATAGATGTAAATAAAATAGACTTAGGATATTCTTTACTTATTTTAGATATTAATTATAAAGATGAGAGTAATTAAAACTCTTATGATTTAATATATATTTTAACTATTCGATTAGTTATATGAGCGTCTTAAAGAAGCACATTGACGTATTCGCAGATCTAAACTAGCGTAGTTTATAATACTCTTAGCTTAGAAGCTTGAACTTATAAAAGGGATTTCTATTATAATAGTAAAACCTAATAAATACTTTAAGTAGATTTATATTATATAACTAAATATTTTCGTTATTGCTGGGATTTTGAACCTAGATCTTAAATTAAACGTGTTTGACTCTAATTATTCTTGATTACCTTTTATTTAAGGTAGAGATTAGAAAACATACTTCTAATAATAATTCGAGGAAGTATATTTTTAGGACTATTAATTAATAAGTTTAATTTAAGAGAACCTTTCTATTATAATTAGGCGAAAGAAAGATCCTTTAAAACAGATCTTATTACGAAGGATAGTTAGTAGATTATTATCTTTAGAAGATATAACACTTGAGTAATAAGGAAGTAATATATATGAGATTAAACAGTATTTTAATATACGTAAGTCTCTTTTAAATCTTTACTAATTTTTTTACTAATCGTTTTTTAAGCTGCGAATGATATGCCTATCTTGGATTTCTAGCGTTTAATAGAAACATCTCTCCCTAGATTATTATGAATGGCACGCGATTTGCTTTGTACCCTTATTATAAGTACTGGAGTCAAATGAGTATTTAATCTTGCTCGTGATATTTACTATTATTAACGTAATTAACTTAAACTAAATATAATCTCTTAACTAATATTTCTTCTTTTTTAATAATAAAAAGCGCGATTAGTAATTGAGATGGAAACTCGCCTTCTTATTAATATTACTCTTATATTCGAAGATCTATTATAAACGGAAGCATAAATATAATTAGATTAATTATATAAAGATTATAATTAATAAGTAAATGAGGTGTTTGTTTAATATTAAGATTATTAGTATATTCTTAATGTAAATGAGTTATAGCGAGGTCGTATTTGTATAACGCGAATAATAACCTGGGATTAGCGTGTTACTTATCGCATATACTTAACTTAACTATAAGCTTAAAGCTAAGATAAAGAAAATAGTAAGTATAATTCTTTAATTTACTAATTTTTTTACTAATTTAATTAATTAAACAGTCAAGAAGGATGATAATAAAAGTAGTAATACTTTAAATTAAAGTGGATTAAATAATAAAGAAGGTACTTACGCTTCCTCGAATTACTAATAAATTTACTAATCCCTTAGTTTATCTTATTATACTTGTTAAGATTCGAAATATCGAGGATTTCAAAAACTACGTCGACTTAATTTATATTACTTAAAAACATGTCACTTTAATAAAAAAAGAGTTTCTTACTCTTATAATTCTTAGACATCTTTATTCTATATAAAAATATAATAATAACTTAAACTAGAAATACGAATTCGAAGAAATAATAAACGTACGTAAATTCCTTTATAATAACGATTAAAAGGCTATTAAGTTTAAGAGAGATATTATTAAAGTAAAACAAGAATACGTTCGAGATCGAGGAACCGCTAAGATTATTATAAAATCAGGGGATCTAGTAACACGATAGCTCCTTATATATATTATTATATTAAAGCCCTTTTATCTCTTCTTTAGCCCGCCCCCTTAAGGCTATAACCTAAATAAAAAGTAATAGTAAGATCTTGCTATATAATAATAGTTACGGCGACAAAACAATTAGTCTAATATTATAGATTAGTTTTAAACAACTATGCCTAGCCTTATACGATTATTACCCCCTAAGTTACTTAGAAGATTTACACAGGCTTTATTACTAAACGCTACCTCCGAATTAAGTACAATAAATAATACGCCTAAATTACTGTCTTTATTTACTATTAATACTAAAACCCCTTAACTAGAACTTCTACGTTATCGCCGCGCTTTTCGATCTCCTTTAGAATTATTACTTTATAGTAATTATGTAATTAAAGATATAGCGAAAGTACAAAAACGATTATTCGTAGATCTTCTTAGTATATGTCGTCATAAAGATGCTCGTCTTTAAGGGTCACCTTTAAAGAAGAATAATTCGATAACTCGTAAAAGAAAAAGGTCTAAAGTAGAGTATTTTAAGAAGCCTAAAAAGAGAGGGAATATAAATAGGCAAAGAATTATAATCTAGGCTACTAATCGAGATATACAAGTCACTCTTAAGACTTTTTATTATAACAAGTAGTATAATAATTAAGTTAAGATCTATTTCCTTTATTATTAGTTGTGTTAATACAATTAGTAAAAAAATTAGTAAATTATTTTCTCGTTAAAATTTCTAAATTAAGCGAGTATAGTAAATTCAATACTATGGACCTACTTTTATTAGGTACCTAATAGGTACCCATGGGTTAGGTTAACCTCGACCTCAACCCACCCAATCACGTGAGCCCAACCCAAACCCAACCCATGGGTTAGGTGGGTTGGGTATCTAATGGGTTGCTAAGAAAAAGGACGCAGCCTATCCCTGACGGTCTTGCCGCAAGAACGTTTTATCCCACCGGTGCTATTAACGGTATTAGTTCTTGAGTGGAGGAAGAGTTGCACTAGTGTTGTTGTAGAGCTTAATCTGTTTTGAAAACTCTATTATAGGTGTAGGTGCAGGTTGTTGTGATGATGGATTCACATGTATTGATGCTGATGTTATCTAAGGGGCAGGGCAGGTATATATATATCCGTGCACGGTGTAGGTAGGTGAGAGACTAAGTATAGGTACATAGTACGTGCGGAGTACACAACAATGACGAACATGGCAGAGGGCCACAATAGACGGGGGTGTGGAGCGCATATGAGGACAGCGACGGCGGGAATGACTACCACAAGGTATGGGACAATAAAGACAAGCACAATAACGGTCACGGCCATCGCCAGGCTCTATTTGCTTGTGCACCATTGCGCCGAAAGTGCGACGCTGACCAATTCTACATTATGTCACGAAACCCGTGCGAGCCTATATTAAGGAACCGAATAGAACAGAACAATCCTATTCCGCAACCTGTGCTTAGTACATCCGCGCCACTAGAGCCCTTGGCTGTGCCTCTGGTTTATCTGCCTCTTGCTTAACACTCTTGCGCTTCCAACCGCATTTCCTCTTGGCCGCTGGCTCTGCTTCTGGTCCACTCTTGCGCTTCAGACCTCGTTTTGGCTTGGCCGCGGCGGCGGCATCCTTCGCAGCACGCTTCTCTCGTGCCTCCTTAAGGTCCTCATAGCTCATGACCTTCGCCTTCCCTAGTACCACCGACTTTGTCGACCGGCGAGGTTTGGATTCGTCGTTCATCTTGATCAGGAATCGAATATGGTCCTGCTAGAGGCTATTTTTAGCAAATGCTATTTGGGTAGCATTGTTGACCTTCTGTTGGAGCCGTTCCTTGTGCGGTTTGTTCGTCTCATCATCAGGAACCTGTGTGATCATTTTAAGCAGCGACGTAAGAGCCGCACCTGACACTGGCATCACGGGTGTCCGCAGTGCTTCGTATTGCGCACAAGACACCAAATTTACCTCATCGGCTTTCGAAATCGTTAGTGCAGCAACTGGTTTCGCGATATCTCTGAGAACTCTGTCTGAGTTGAGCGGAAACAAACCGGCTTTGGCCCATCCTGCGAGGATATTCTTCTTAGTGATCGCCCTTTCCCGTGCAGGGCTGTACAGAGAGGTGAAATGCTCCTTGCCTATTGTATTTGTACCTGCTCGTTCCAGTCGTTCAGCCTGGTTGCGATACGCTGTCTTCAGTGGGGGAAACACTGCGACGTCACAGGGCTGGAGCTTGTGAGACGTGTGGGAAGGGAGTCGGGCTAGGATGATGTTGTTTTCGAAGCAAAATTCCAGGACTTCGAGGGTCTCATGCGTCCCGAAGCCGTCAGATATCAACATGCGTGGCTTCTTGTTAGCTCGTATCTTGGTTTGGGGGTCAAATACACGTTTGATCCACTCCAAGCTGATCTTGGAGTCGTTGTATCCAGTTTCGGAGCACGCATAATGCCATCCGGGAGTTTCGAACGTCGTCCAGTTGCTTCTATGGGTCGACGCCGGCCAAATGATCATAGGTTTCAAAGACTCACCCGCTGCCGACACGCACTCGATCGCTGCCACCATCGGTCGCTTGACACGCGCTCCTCTGTAGTCTCGCCTGTCATCCTTGCCTACAAGGACCTTTGCGGAGCCTAGCATGGACAGCATGACGCCCGTCTCGTCCATGTTGTAGACATTCTCGGGAACGATATCAGCCCTACGGAGTTCCGTTTCGATCACCTCAAACCAGTGCGTGATCTTGTCATAGATGTTCTTATCGTGACGTCTCCAGTCCATCGCCTTGACTCTCCTCGCCTTGAGGTCTAGATGGCGTCTCTCGAATGCCTGAGACCAGTTCTTGTTTGAGGGCTTGATCGCTCGGTCGGTCGTGGTACGCCGACGGGCGATGCTGAAGGCTAGGGAAGGCAGGAATTTGACTCGCACGGGGCATCCGAGGTCTGACATTCGTAAGAGGAAATCAACGAGGGCTTTCTCTTCCTGTGGCGTGAGGTATTGCTGGCCTTGAGCCTTCTCCTCGATCGAGGGCCGACCGTGGTCGCGATACCACACCGTAGTGAGGGGGACTTCGCCGCGGTCTGCTATTACAGCGTACGATCTACGAACGTCTAAGGGGAGGTCCTGCGCCAGCGCGCGGCTGGCTTGGTCCATGATTACTTACTGTGGTGCTGGTGAGAAGGGAGCGAGTGAGAGAGACGGCTCCAGACAGGCCTGGCCTTACGAACACGGGAAGCAGTCCCAGGCAGCAATGGGCCACGACGACTCGCGGCAGCACTGAAAAGGCTTGCGTGTCAGCCGGTGGAAATTTCTAGAAGGACTTCACACAGCGAACAATTTAGGACTAGCGTACAATATTATGTAAGCACTCTGATTCCTCGCATGTGGTGTTTTGCGCTGTCGGAACGAGAGCGGTCGGTTGTCACCGTGGTCGCTCGACTTCACACTACTGCTCTTGATTGTGCGCTCGAGTAGAGGTGAACTTAGCTTAGTCTCCCGCTCTTCTCCAGAAGTCGCTATCGTTGTCAATGTCATAATCATCATCGTAATCATCACCGCCATCACCACCCCAGTAAATATCGTCATTATCAAGGTCACTAAAACTCCTGTCGCAATCCTCCTCTTCCACATATTCTGCTATATCAAGGATCCATCCGTGACTCTCCATTTTCTTCCTTATGTCATCATTTAGACCGTCCTCGAACACCTCGACAACGATAGATAGCATCGGGTTGCTGCTGTCGCGGTCTGGCGAAGGAATGGAGGAAGCAGTGGCCAAGGTGCGGCTCAAATCTGGCTCCAACTTCGACTGAGACGGCTGGCAAGATGCCCTCGCCAGGCTTTCCTTCTCTCGCAGGGATGAAATAGCTCTGAAGCGAGCATCGACCAACTTCAAAGCCTCAGTAACGACCTTGGAATGCTCTAGGTTGTCGAGCCTACGCTCCATGTTATCTGTACTGGACAGGACGTCGTAAGCGTTCTCAAGTTGCCGCAACAGTCTTTGAGCCTCTCTAGGATGCGAACGCTCTGGTCCGTCAGAGTGACATCGCCCGGGTCTAGATATTGAAACTTCGGAAAGTCGATACGGATATGCCGAATGTGCTTTGAATTGCCGGGGCCAATTTGATCGAGAAATGAGGGGAGGAGGTCGTCAGGATAGGACATGGTGAAGTTGAAGCGGTTATAAGCGTAAAGCACTTCAGCGGCTTCATCGTGGATCGTCTTGTTTGTGCGAAGGAGCTGCGGAGAGAGTGGATGATGAATCCAAGTCCCAAGGTCAATGTATTCTTCATCCACCAAGACGTACGCGTATATCAGATTGCGGAGCTCTCTGGGGAGGCTGAGGAAGTTGTTTGGCACGCCGGTTTCGGAGGATGCCGATGCTTTGTCCATTGTAGAAGTCCGTCAACGCAGGTTGCGGTATGCAAACACCGTATTAGTAGGGAAGGACAATGTCAAATTGATGTTTGCGCATGATTGTCGCTTTCTCGTGGCGATAGATAGGGATGTTGTAACCATTCCCCAGAGGGGTTTGCATTACTGGGCGGCTTCGTGTCGCTGGGTTATTGGCGACGGTGAATCGTTCTTGTTACACGGCATAGCGACCATACCGAAAGCTATTCATTCAATAATCTTTCGCGAGTTGGGGATGGCAGACCAGATGTTGTCGAAATAGCTCGCACCTGGGTCTCAACCAGCGCCTACGGTCGCGCACAGCCACAAGGGAGGGATGATATAAGCCAAATTGGAATCGCGCGTGATCTGCGGAGTCGTATCGCCGGACTACGATCTGATTGGAGGGATTGCATTGTTGGTATCGGCTCGCGTGGCGATCCGCATAAACGTCCACGTCCACCGCAGCCTTATGGCCTTTGATGCCTCTCAAGTGTTGTATTTCGACTCTGTGGCTCGAATACAGGTGTTCTATGCGTTGCGACAGTGGCGTAAGCTCGACGGTGAACCTGTAGCGAACGAGACTCGTTTGCCCTATGAAGATGAAGCCTCTGTAAAACGACGGGAAGGCGTCCATGCGAACAGAATTTTCATGTGCGCAGCGGTCACTGGGGTTCAAGAGTGGCAAATGCAAACACCTAACGCGAGATCATTCAAATTTTGGGACTTCTGGAGACACAGGATCGCTTCCAAGTCAAAGTACCTAACTTTTTTTCCGCCACGGGTGGTTTTCCGTTACGGGCGGACAAACGTTATCAGTCAATTTCTACTAGTAGATCTCTACCAGTATCTGCCAGTATGCGAAAAGTGGGGCTCCTAACAGTAATCTTCTGCTAGTTGCTTTGCTTTAGTCGATTTCTACTGATAGATCTCTACCGGTACGGAAGGGGGTGGAAAGTGGGTCTCGTCCACCCCTTGGTTTCTGCCGCATTCGATTCTGTATTTAGTAGTCTATTTACATTTTATTACTACCCTAAAGGTCCTCCTTTACGAAGTCGTACTTTCTCTAATCTTTGAGGTATAGTATTAACGAATTTATTAATTAGTTCAATAGAGATTTCGTTCTCTTAAATATTAAGAATTACTACTTTTAAGTCCTCTAATTTCTATCTGTTATAAAGATTTTGATTCCGTAGCTTTTACTTTAGAACTCTCTAAATATTCTTAATTGGATTTAAATTAGGGGAACAAGGAGGCTAGTTAATAAAGTATATATAACACTCTAATCGAACGGCATTATATAACCCGTGGTTCGTAAGTGTAACGTCTTACCCTACCCTTTCGCTTACTCTTACCTTTCGCCTACCTCGCTTAATTCTAGTACTTCTTATTTAAGACTTAATAACTTTATATTGCCTTAACTTCTATATATAAAACTATAAAATCTAAATCTCCTTTTAATTCTAATTTTATAAGTATAATTTGACGATCTCTAGCTACGATTTAAGCCTCCCGAATAGCACGTGTTATTATAAACTTAGAATTTAGACTAGTTTAGACTTTCCTCCTTTTCTTTAGTTTTAACTACTTTAATCGCTCTTTTAACTCTTTAATTTTTATATTTGCCTTTCTTAATTCGTAATCCTTTTCGTTAATTCCCTTTATAATCTTTTTAAAAAGTAAATATTACGTTAGAAGTTAATTATATAACTTACTAACTAAAGTACGTATTTAAAAATATATATCTTTCTTGCCCTTTAGAGTATAAAACTTAATTAAAGTACTAGAAACTTCTAAAGGTAATGTTAGTAAGTCCTAAGACTCTTAAAGAGGTGGATTTGTCGATTAATTACTATTTTTTAATAGTAATAGGCTTATTAGAGGCTTAACTATAAATACTAGCTATAAACTAATAGTTCTCTACTTAGCCTTAATATTAAAAGGGGTAAAACTCTCTTAACGTGCCTTTTAATAGTAAACGAGGAAATTGTGTTTATTAATAAGTGTAAAATTAAGTAAAGAACTTAATTATTGTAGCTCTTTCTAGTAAGCACGCTTAAGGGGAGAGAAAACCGTTAAATCTAAAAGTTATAAGACGTGTGACGTATATAAAAGTAAAAACAAAAGGTATATATTATACTTAAGGCACTTCTAAAGGAATTCTGTAGTCTCGTGGCTCCTATGGCCGTCTAAAATAAGGAGTCTTACTAAATAGTCACGTGGTTCTATTTAAGGAATAAACACCTTCTTTAGTTACTTAAGAGCTGTCTCGTTAGTCGTTTACTTATTTTTAGTTATAGTAAAGTGCTAGTTATTAAATACGTCTAATTAAGACGGAAACTACTACTATTAGACTGATTTTCCCTTGTAAATTACCGCCGAGTCTATAAAAAGGCTAGTTATAAAGATATACTTAATAATTGACGTTTAAGCACGTGAACTTAATTATTTTCCTTAAACCTTACACTTTTCGGTATACTTTATAATAAATCTATTAAAGCCGTACCCTTCTATAATACTAGTCTCGTTTATATTTTATCGTTAACTAGCTAAAATAGCTTTAATAACTAGAACCTCTAATTTTTAGAACTAAGGCCTAATAACTTCGGAATAAGCGTTATTAACGCGTATAGAATTAACGTAAATTTGCCTTTTAGTCTTAAGAATAAGATAACGGGCTAGAAATCGTAATATCTAGTGTTTTCTGAGTAGTAAGTAATCCCCTTAGAAAGCTAGAAGTCTTTGGCTAAAAACCCTAATCTACGTATACGTAACTCCACGACTAAGAGACTCTTGAGTAAGCACTTAATTAATTAATCGATTCTCTACTACCGTAAGTAGCCTTTACAAGTAATTAGCGGCTTCCTGGCGTGGTAGAGTAGTCGCATTTCGATAGTAAAGAGTAGACCTTAGAATACCCTACTTAATTAATGCCTTTCGTAAAGACTTGCTATTTTTGACCTTTATAAGCGTACACGTAACGTTATACTTAGTATACTTAGGCTTTATAATAACAATAACTTACATTCTAAATTTTAAAAGAATTAATTAAAAATTAAAAGAGTTAATAATTATTTAAGAAGGTAAGTAAGAGTAGTAGTGTATTAAGTGAGGGTAAGCGAAAGGCGGGGGTAAGCGAAAGGATAAAGTAGGACGTTATTTTTCTTTCCGTAAACGTTACTATTATCTTTTATATAGAAGAAATCCCCTAGTTACTCGAATATCTCTTTTAAAGGCCCTTAAAGGATTTAATTTATATACTTTTACTAAGTAAACCCTTTACCCTCTTTTTTATATAATATAAAGTATATCTTTGACTTATACTTATACTCAATTACTACCTACGCTATTACTGACTTATAACTCGAATAAAATGTAAATTAAATATAATTTAAACGCCGGCGCTCTCTTCGTTTTCGTAAAATCTTTCTTTGACGTAAAAGATTTATTTATATAATTATTTCGTTTATAAATCGTCCTCGTCGTTAATACTCTTTAGGTTAATCTTAATTCTTAATAGAAAAGATTTATTTTTTTATTTTATTTACTTAAGAGATAAAGGGTTTATAATCGGGAGTATAATAATAATAACCGTATTAAGTAAAGGTATTAAGGAGGGTTTTATTATAGTAATCGAGGTAGAACTTTTCGCGGATTTGTTTAAGGCTTAATTGTCGGCGATTAAAGTGGCCTGTAAACCACTTAATAATCTCTTTAACTTAAGCGTCTGAGATCTTTAAAGGAGCGCTAGAAGGCTTTAATAATTAATTAGGTTTATCGAGGAAATATTAAACTAAAGAGTATAAGATACTGAGTTTACGTGTTATTATACGTTAAGAATAGCCTTTAAAGAGGAGGGTTTTAAATCACACACGAGTTAAGGTCTTATAAGTCTAATATATTTTAATAATATATCCCTTATATAATTTAGAGAGAAAGACTTATTAAATTTGTGTGAGGGTACTTGATTTTACGAGCTTCGATGAAGCTCACCGCCTAGCAGGGGTAGACGAGACCCACTTTCCACCCCCTTCCGTACTTGCGAAATGGTCCAAAAGTGGGCCTCTTCCGCTAGTTGCTCGCTTCAGTCCCACTTCCCGCTCTCGCTAAACAAAACCCAAAAATGGTCCCCTCGCCTAAACTCAACCCGTAAAACCCTGATTGCAGGTCCATGTTCCCTCCCATCCTTTCTACTTTCATGGTTGGATGTGATATCCTAGGGAAAAGGAAAGCGGATCGGCATGACCAGTAGATTTCTACCGGTGGATTTCTACCACTGTTGGAAATACTGGAAAGAAGCAAATGTGGATCGGTATGAAGCTGAGGTGGGGCAAGCGACACCGCAATTCCGTTCTGAGGAAATCGCGTACCTAACTTCAACAGAGCCAATCAAGATGCATAGAAAAATAACAGAATGATTTTTCTTTGAAACGTGATTGGCTGTATATGCGCCCAGCAGAATGCTGTTTTCGACCTGACAAGGATCACTCACTCAGAAATGCGTTTGCATTCACTGTCACTGCTGCATCAAACGCGCGCCTGCAACGCTAGTCAAAGAAGAGATCTCACACGAGAATTGGAGATTCCTTTCTATTCGCTTATCTTGTGCCGTCTTGTGCCGCGCTTCAGTTCTAATAGCAGAGGCTTATATTCAGTCTGTGCTGCCCGTACCGATAGTAGCTGCCTAGGCGCTGAAAGTTGCTCGATATCGTCACAGTCCAAGGCAGAATCCTTTGGAGTATTATGTGCAATTAGGCAGGTGGATATAACACTAGACCTTCAGCATCATTTCCTAGGAGGCGAAGAGAGCCTGAGCTTTAACTATTAGTTCCACTAGTTGGGGAAGAGCACCCCGAATCCTCGGAACTACTGTCCTCGAGGGTAGTATAGAGAGCAAACATCTCCCTGTCATTTGGTAGAGAGTGGACGGCGTCCGCATGTTCAGGATCAACCGTCGCAGTGGGCTGCTCGAGTGAAGGGTCGATGATCACATCTTGTTGACAGTCAACAAGAAGACTGTCAGATCTTGACGGATCGCAAAATTCAGAAGGCTTAACAGGCTGGTCGATAAGTCAGTTAAGTCAGTATCAGTTGACTAAATCACCACGACTGACTGACTGACATAAATAAGGCAACTGACGAGCTTAATTAATTAAATTAATTAGTACTGATTTCAACTGAATATAATTTATAAAAATCAGACATCTAGTAGTATAGCTTTAAAGGCTCTAGCAATTTCAATAGCTCCACGATTTTGCCAATTCTTTAAACACTCTTAGTGCCATAACATCTCTCCTAATAAATTAGAGCTCTCTGCAGTAGTTTGTTTAGAGTAAGAAGAAAAGACTCTTTCGCACTCTGAGCTTATAGTAGGTATAGCTAGAAAATCAAAGGCCATTTGAGCTAGTTGTAGCCACTCGGCCTCTCGTAACCTCTAATACTCTATAACTCCCATATACTCAATAGGTGGCTCTTGAAGATAATAGAAATATTAATCTCTTCTACTAGAAACAACTATATTACGCGGCCTACTAATTAGAGCCGCGGCGTTAAAGATACTCTTCAAGTAATCTATTTTTAAAGAAGGTACGGCAAGAACTAGTTCTAGAGATAAAGTAGCACGAGAAATAACTGTTGCGCCTTTATATTACTCTTCCTATAGTTTCTTAAACTTGGATTTCGCTAATACAAGGAATAGAGCTAAGTTCCCTTTTTAATTCTTCTTAAAAAAGGACTATTTGTATAAGGGATAGAGAACTATTGACGCTTGCCACGCTAGAGAATCGTCGGTCTTTCTATACTACTTCAAGTACGCTTGCTAGGCTAAAGTAATTGACTGTTATATGCCTTCGTGGTCGTTGAATTAGTGTTGTTTTGACTGAGTTTCCAGAGCCTCAAAGTGCGCTATGATATACTCTAATACGATTAGAGATTCCTATAGAGTACTATGCGACGGTTCTAAAGCTCCTTCGCTCATCTTTGTATTTCCTTCTAGACCTTTAGTAAGTAAAAACAGTAGCTGAAGCTGATCCCTAATGATTTCCAAGGTCTCCTACTCTTCTGAAGACAGGTAGTCGTTATCGAATATCTCTTGATCGTCTGGTTCCGTAGAGACGTGTAATATGACGGCATATTCGGTGAGAGCCTGGCGTAGCTCAATACCTCTACGCACTATTGAATACGTGGCATTCCAGCGTATACCTCCATCGAGAACTAACTTCTATTCCTTCCTTGCTGCCACACTAATATTGAGTTGTGATTGAAGGGCCAGAAACAACGTGGTTCTTTTGCCAGAGGCTATAACATGTGCTACTAAGTTGTGTAACTTTCTAACCTCTCCTTTACGCCGCCAAAGCTTTCGACGGTCAGCTGGCCTTACTATTATATAATCGTTGGCCTAAGAGCTCTGATCTTGACTAAATAAGTAGGCCTCAGTAATTAAATTAATGACGTGACCTATATAACGTAGTCTCTTCTCTTTATAATCGAACCCCCACTGCTTTCTAAGCTCTGCGAGAGTTGTATCATTATTCGTCGCGTTGTCAAGTACAAAGTGGCCTAGGTTGTTGGCGTTAATTCCGAATCAAGTGAGAAGTGGGAGGAGTATAGAGCATTGATTTAAGATTTTTGATTAGAGGACGCGACAGGAAACTGAATGATAAGTTACATATTAACTCCTGTCTTTCTATGCCCTAGGAGCTCTAGTAGGCTTATGAGACGCGTGCAGGACTCGTATTGATCGTTAATAAAGTGAACTATAACACTAAGTACACTAAGCTTCTCTCTCTTTGATCCCTAACTATTAAAAGTGAGAGTTATCTTTGACTTAGAGCTGCGAATCTCTTATATGACTTAAGGCTCTATATGTCGGAAAAGATCGTGGATCCACTGTTTTATAGTAGAGTGTATATCTGGCAAAGTATTAACTGTCTCGATATTCGTAATCTTGAAGTAACGTTTTAAGCGTTTAGAGGTAGCTTTGCGGTGTTTAATATTGTTACAAATAATCTACTCTAAAAACGCGTTAACGAATTCTTATTGACGGAAAGGGATTACTTCGTTATAACTCCTACTAACGACCCCTGAGGCTTGAGCGCGTGTAGGTTCTGTTAATATTATTCTCTATGTATCTCCTCCTGTGTCTAGTATGTGTGTATCTTGTATATAGCGCTCGGCGTTACTTAAAGTGTTAGCGTTAAAGTGAAATTCGCGATTCTTGGAAAATTTGGCATCGTGGTGACCTTTAACGATTAGCACTTAATCTGTAGATTTAATAGAGAAACACATATAAAGCTTGTAATACTATACAGAGTTATTAGATACTTTCGTCGTGTCTTTGAGGTAGTACCTAACTTTCTATACCCATTGACGAAGCTTCCTCTTTGTTATACCTACGATAATAAAACTAGTAGGTAACCTAGTTAATTGAACCTTGCGATCATTAAATAAAGGCTCTCCAAAGTCGTACGGAGAGTATTCTTCGTGATTAATATGAGTTGGAGGCTTGCTGGGGTCGTAGAAGGTGGTGTAGGTAGGCGTTGGACGAAAACAGCAGTCACGAAGGGGCTTTTTTGCTGACGATTTAGGGGCCATCATAGCCTGAAATGGGTTGATTGTAGAAGGTATAGAAGAAGCTCTTGATTCGTCGTCTGTGATAACTATAGGGGAAGCGTGCGAAGAAGCCATGGTGCTGTATTCAATAGATTAATTATGACGAAGTGCAGCTAAACTATAAAGTTGGGCAACAGCGGGCAAGATTATGTAATCTAAAAGTGGCTATTTCGGCCGTTTGGGCCAATTAGAGGCCTCTATTTGGGCCCGAGCGAGCTTAATCTGTGCGGGGCATCACCCAAAAATTAGCCCAGCTGCCACTACTAAACTGACCCTATTATGAGGATTTTCTTACCTCCTAACTTATAAGTTGAAATCAGTTGAGTATATAGCCACTGACTTATTAGGGTTAGGGCTAATAGCTGACTTATTAGATAATTTAGGGTCACTGACTGAAGTCAGCTTAACTAGACTGACTTATCGACCAGCCTGAGGCTTAAACAGTTCCTCAAACGAGTGATTGGGCAATTCGTGACGCGCTGCTATCTCGATCACTAGCCAGGTTGATGGGGGGCCATCTGCCATCATCCGTGGAAGGAGGGAGGACAGAGTACTCATCTGTTCCTTCAAGCCCTTATGACAATAGTCAATGTAGTCTACGACCTCTTGATGCTGAGGCTCCGAGAGGGCATGGAGTCTGATGGTCAGTGAAGCAGGTTAAAACTCTCTATTAGTGACAAAGGCAAGAACTTACCTTGTCTCCGTTATGTCGGCAGGGAGTCGAACCAGGATGCCACTGCCGAAACGCTCGACCATTCTCCGTAGCGGCTCCCCTAATCGCTTCCAGTAATCGAGTCTTTTCTTGGCTTTCCTGCGCTGTACCTTCCGCTCCTCTTCTTGCTTGCTTACTTCTTCACTCACCTCTGTACCCTTCTTCCCTTTACCCTTCCTCCCTTTACACTTCCTCCCCTACCCTTCTTCCCCTTCCCAGCCTTTCCCCCCTCTGGTTCGATCATTTCTGGCTCGATCGTTTCTGGGAAGAGGAGGTCAGTATACCTATTTCTAGCAGACTGTTCCCCTTTCTTCCTAGGCAAGGCTTTTTCCGCTTCGTAGTTGGCTGCTAGTTCCGCCAGGTATACTCTCCTCGAGACCTGGAGATATATTGTCGCAGGCTAGATGGACTGTATATCTTCGCCCGTACGTTCGAGGAGGAATCTGAGCTGTTTTGATCGTCTATTAGAGGCTGGTATGTCATCTGTGCCTCCAATCTCTTCTACGGCGTCCTAATCGTGCCTTAGCGCCCTGGTAAAATTCGGGAACCGTGTCCGGTAGCAGAAGTCCTGGGCAAATCCATATCCCTCTGTACTAGTGATCCGTTGTAGGGCTGATCGCCAAGCTGGAGATAGCGTCCACCTATCCTCTTCATCTCCTTCACCTGCTGGAACCACTGCGTCTGATGGCTTGTGTATGGCGCTTCCGGGGTTAACCTTGACCGCAGCGGCATCTGCGAGCTCACTCCGTGCGCGTTTAGAAACTCTACGATCCTTGGAGCTTCGCGTGCGTTTGGGGCCATGTTGTGCAATGTCTAGCTGATGTTGGATCGGAGAGGCGACAGTCTTTCCGGAGGAATGCTTCTCTTGAGCATCATCCTGACTTGCTATATCGTTGTAATGAAGGGGATCATCACGGGCCTGCTCGTCTCCAGAGTCGTCTGCTGCCTCGACATAAGCTTGGAATAAAGGACGACCTCCATCGCTGGTCTCTTGTGTCATGACTGGCAGGTTTTGATCGTGGGTGTCGTCGGGGTCGTCAGGGTCGTCAGGGTCGTCTTGTATGACATGCTGAGGGGATTGAGGTTTAGCAGGCTCTTCGCCAGGTGTAGAGGTAGGAGTAGGTAAGCTCGGTCGTGGGATGTTTCGAACGGCTGCCACGACTTCGTGATAAGTGGCAGGGTGGCTTTCAATATAGCTGACCAGATATTGCACTACCTAAAATGAGACGTTAGAAGATACCATCAAGGAGGATAGATCAGCGAAGTGAACGATTCTTAACCTGGTCCACGTCTGAGTTCAAGTCTAATTCGAGCTCTGAAGTGACATGCGGCATCTCTCAACCTGGTTTTTGGGGTCGTCGCGGTGCTGCAGATGACGGGCAGTCAATACCATAGATGTGAAGAGTTGGAGGTGTGAAAGAGTGCGAATGGATTTAAGCGATTCGCACCCTTTTCCCCTCCCGTTCCTGCGCCTCTAGCGGCACTCCCGGCGTTAACGGTCAAGAGATTGTTCTTCTAACCCAAAAGGGTTTAGCCAGAAATCAGAGCCACGTTGGCGTCATCCCAACTTTGAACCATGCCTTATTCCATCATTGCTCGCTGCAAGGTTCTGCCCATCCACAGTCTCCATCACGATGTAGTTGATTCTCGTATCTTTTGTCGGCATAGATGGCGTAAACCAGCATATTCTCGCCTTCGATCAGGCTCACATTAAGGCCATACTTGATAAGAAAGTGGTGGGCAACTCGGACGATACGTCGACCAGTCGAGTCTTGTACAAAGTCCGTTGATATAATAATAGTCTCGGTGGTTGGAAGAGGCGCAGGAAGGCGGTCAGAGGCTGCAAAGAAAGGAAGAGGATAACAGCGAGAATATATGACCGGAGTCTAGTTAAAGTAGGCCTAATGAATGCGCGGGAGTTTTGGCTGCAGCATGCCATAGAAGCCGAGGCTAGCTGGGATAAGCTTGGCCCCCAAGGGATTGTTAACGTGACGTGTAGGGCGTCGCCAGAGGAAGGGAGAAGGGTGCGAATCGCGTAGATCCATTCGCACTCTTCCGCACCTCCAACTCTTCACATCTATGGCATAAACTGCCCGTCGTTTGGACGTTCGTCAAGTGAGGGTACTAACTGTCCCGGCCTCAATAGCCGCATGTTTGGGATCGGTAGCGTATTTGGAGCTTATTGGATGTCGATAAGCGATTCTAATCGATGTTTGAGCTCCCGCTTCCCATCCGAGTTGCTACGATCTCCAACCATGTATGAAAATCTCTTGAACCATTCTGAAACATAAAATACGTTCTAATTCTGCCAAGTTCCTATCCAATCATGTGTGAAAGTCCTGTAAGAACTTCAGACAAAACGGCGGTTAAAATTTTGCCAAGATCGACCTATCCACCCGACCATATCCTTGCCGAACACGTCCAGCCTCTCACCCACCAGGAAAAGGGTAGATCACAACAATTTCGAGGAGCTGACTTAATAGAGGCGTCCACCTTCTCCAACTTCGATTAACGGCAATTTCCGGGCTCCAACGTCCCCATACTCGTTGATACGACAGACCGCGAAGGTAGCAACCGAGTTTTCGGCTGCTGCCGTGCAGGGAACTCAGGGAAAGCCCGCAGTCTAGAAGGGTTCTAGCCTACAACCAGTCAGAGCACAGACCACGTATGACCAGCGTTGAGGTGCTGTCATTTGGCAGTTGGCAGGCTCTCGACCAGCACCTCAGACGCCGCATTCGAGGTGCAGAGCGTGCAGACTGAAGACGAATTCGGCCATATCATCGACGAGCAAGAGGAAGTCCAGGCTCACCCAGAATGGTTGGAACAGGCAGCTCAGACGCTGAGCAAACAGGCATCAACACTCTCGTGGCGCCAGTCGATAACACCCCCGAGATTCCTAGACGACGCCAACCATCAACCCAAGCCTCAATTCCCTTTCAATTCATCGTCGGCGAAAAGGTCAATGGCAGCCCAACGGAGTTCCTCGTCCATAAGGAAGCAATCGCCCAACTCTCTAAACCGCTCCATACTCTGACAAGGGGGGGTTGCCAGAATCCCAAGCCGGATGTACAATATGGGACGATGTGAGCAAGGAGACGTACGAGCGGTTCCCCCAATTCGCATATACTGGCGACTACTCGATACCGAAGACAGAGGAACGGAACAGGGCACGCGAAGCAGAAACAGGCCGTGACGAATGACCCCTCACCGAGCAATTCGAAGGGAATACGCAGATGGAATAAGGCTGAGAAGGCGGATCAAGACTTAGTTGCCGAACAATACGATGAGCCGCGGCCACCACCGCCCGAGTCCGAAGAGAAGCCATACGATGAGCCAGAGCCTACCTACGAAAAGACGCCATGCATGGAGCCGGAGACGGAGCCTCCCTGCGAAGAGAATATCAAACGCGACAAATACCCAGGTAATGACTACCTCCTCCAGCCAACGTTCCAGATCACGTATGCGATATCCTTCGCTGTATTTACCGTATCAACCACTTTCCCAAATAGGTCTTCCGTGACCACATCGTCTTCGTCTTCTTCGTAAGGGTGTACGTCTCATGCCTGATAGATCACCGTTGAGACAAGAGGATAATCTAGATGTGTGCAGGTTCTGGAGTCGTTTTTGAGTTAGTGCCATGCTGTCTTTGCGGTTGGCAAAGGCACTGGATGGCTGCCAGTCCATATCCGCATCGTCGTCTCCCGAGCCGTCCCTGAGTGTCCTCCTCGGCCTGGCATTCAACAACCGCCGCCTGCATGCCCCATGCTAACGGAGAGGTTCGGTATCCAGAGCCGGTGTACTGACCCGGTATCATGATCTGATGATCGGATCATAACTTGGGTGACTGGTCTTGTGTGGGCGACTGGTCTCGTGACTGCTGGTCTCCGCGACCAGTCATCGTGAGTGACCGTTCATCTGTTGGTGCTGGTCGCTCATGGTGAATGGTCGCTCATCGTCTTGTGTAGGTGACTGGTCTCGTCTGAGCGACTGGTCTCTCTTGGATGGCGGATTCTTGGTGACTGGTCTCTCTTTGAGCGACCAGTCGTCGTGAGTGGCCATTCACTACGGTAGTAATGAGTGACTAGTCACTGCGTGGTGAACATTCACTGGTGTTCCCCGTAAAATAGTCAAGTGAGCTGCAAGAAGACCTTTTTGTTGTATATCGCAAAATCTGCAGGTGGCCTCACCGACACGATGCTCTTCTAATCAACATCTTTTACTAACACATTTCAAGTTTTGTTGCACATCGCAAGAGGGCGAGTGCATGGGAAAAGTGCAACCTATTGGATAGGGAAGTGCCGTCGTAGGGCTGTGAACATCGGACCACCTTTCAGGGAATCAAAGTGCGACGTGCAACAAAATATCTTCAAGAAGGGTCTTATCCGTGATGTTACGGTGGGGGACTTGTCTGCGAGAAGCGCCCGTCTACGTTTTGACTGCGGTCAAAGTATGGTAAATGCTTCTGAAGTCTGACGTTCCAAAATTATCCATGACGTGGGGTTGGGTCGCTTTTTTATTTCGCTGGGAGGTCCCCTATAAGAGACGCGAGACAACCGTCCCGAGGCTTCGCCTTTCTTTTTCTTCAACGACCTCCAGAATGCAAGAAGATGGTTCTGACATCCTTCCTTGGACGGCTGAAAACCTAGATCGCAAAGATTTCTTTTCGATGTGGAGGAGCATCACGCATGCTCTTATCATCCTAACTGAGGTTTCGAAGATTAGGATTTTAAAGAATAAGATTGTTTTCACGTGAGCGCTTTTTCATTCGGACAGAATCCAAGGGCAGTGTGACTTTCGCGCTGGGATCAAAGCATTTACGCTCGATCGATCCTCTTGAAACCCGAGCCATTCATCATCATCATAATGAAGGTCTATTCCGCCCGGCTAAGCCTAAAGAGCACTGGTACTATTTACATGGGTTCGATTCCTCCGGTATCCGCCTTGGTCTCGTGACAGCCATACATTCGCTTGAAAGGTTCTGTCCTAGCCTTTGATTCTACTTCCGTACGAAAGGGGGTTGCCAGTGGGTCTCGCCACCCCTTGTACAGCAATAAAGTAGGTCTTACTTACTCCGTAGTCGCGGGCGAATCTGATGCCGCCAAGGCTTCTCGTAAGTTCTCCCCGCAAGGGCCACTGACAAGGGAGGCACTACCAATCAATTTGTTCACTCAAGCTCATGAAAGCCTGTATTTACTAAGTACTTTGGTAGTCGGGTGGTGATTTCAACTTCAATATACACATAGTAACGACAACTATGCTTAGGGGAGCTGCAAGGCTTTCTCGGCTCTGGAGACAAAACCCTTCTAAACGCTTACGATCGCGCTTTGACGCTCTCAAAAACGATCTCTCTACTATTCGGCTATCTCTACCTGCGCGCTATTTTAATTTAGCCCGTGATGTCTTACTTAATGAATCAAATACTGAGTATCACGCTCGGCTCATTTCTATCTTACACCTACATGCTTCTCGCTTCTTGCTATTATTCTATGTACATCTGTAAGAAAACGAGTCGGAGTGGTTGGATTGTTGGCGGAGAACCCTCGAATATTACGAAGATATAGTGTTAGTTGTTAAAGAATGGGACGCCTAGTAGTGTCCATCGGTCGATCCAGCCGTCTGCTTTATTATCTCGCAGGCTCTTATAATAATACATTTACATTCTCAGGATGTAGCAAACTCTAAACTAGAGCTTTAGGCAAGACTTTAGAATCACAAAGATCTACTTCTCCTTTTTCTCGAGCAGTTTGCAACTATCTAAAATTTACCGCGCTTCCTTATTAGTAAGTAATCGCGATCTGAAACGGACGTGTGCAGCTATTTAACTTATTATTTTAGCTTTATTTATAAAGCTGTCAGAGCGATTTTCGGGACCCCTTATAAGTACTGACATCGACTAGATCTTGAAACGGATACAAGGAGCACTACATTTAAGATAGTTCAGGTTCCTATCTATAACACCTGAGGATTTCACTGCCGAAGTCTAACAAGATTTCGATATCTATTCGTTCCTTGAGATAGACTTTACCGACTGGGAGCTGTGGGGAAATCTCTCAAGTATAGGCTCGATTCCGCAAAGTTTCTCAGGTTGAATGACTTTTTACATATAAATGTATATATGTTTGGCATGAAATTAACCAAAATTGAATTCCCTAAACTCCTTAGATGCTAAGTCCCTGTCATTTGTATGTCTCCGGCGTTACTTTGTCGTCCATTAAGTATACATTAATTCCGTGCCAGCTTCTTTTTATCCCCGCTTAACAAGCTCTTACTACAACTTCTAAGGCAGTCTGCGGCCTAGTCTTCTTTCTGCACCTCACAAAACGCTTCCTTGACTCGCTCAATGTACTTCCGCAACTTCTCATTCTTAGCGCGAGTTTCCTCTAGCTCCTGTTCGAGCGTACGGATATAGGACGCCTGCCGCCGGCGATAAGATCTTTGCGAATCGCGGTTCTGGGCTCGTCGCTAAGATAAGAAGTTAGAATACCCTAGAAGAGAATGACGGGAAGGGGGTCTGCGTACCCTTTCTTTTCGGCATGGAAGAGCTTCGGGCAAACTAGGGCTGGAAAGTGCGGAACACTCGCTTGGCTGCTCTATACCCGGCGGAGTACTGACGTTCGGATCAAATGACTGAGGGTATAGCGCTGTCGGTATTATATTTAGATGCAAAGCGGTGTCGTTAAGATCGGCCCAATCTATAAGGCTCTCGCAAGGACCTAGATGATCTTTATGTTGCAGCTAAGGGATTGTGTTCAAATCGATGCGGTTCTAACATTGCTCCGTGTTTCTATCTAATATACCCATTGACGGTGACAGGTAAACAAGTGATAGGGCACTGAGAAATTTTGATGAATAGTTCTTTGTCCACAATTGTCGAAGGGAACGAAGACAAAGAAATATATAATCTTGTGCTCAATCACACCCCTTTCCCGTTTTCTGGAACATATTGAAGCGGACCTTGTTTATCCGATCTTCTATGGTGGTCTGATAATCTTCATTCAGGTGGCTGCCGGCTATTAATCACCGACAACTAAGATGACGTCGGCGACAGACGGGAACTGTAGTACCGCCGAAGCTGCCTTACATTGCGCCATGGGGGGCCATTCTCTCGTTCATCGTCGTATCGTATAACGTCCCACCCCACCCTTTCGCCTACCCCTACCTTTCGCCCACCCTTTTACACCAAAACTCGTTACTTTAAAGTATAAATATCTTTATTATTTATTAATAAAATTATTTAAAACTGAAAATTTGAAATATTTATATATAGATAATTAATATTAATAATTATAAGCTAGTTTTAATTACGTAATATTATAAACTAAGTATTTAAAGTCTAAGAATTTTTCTACATACAAATTTGGTGTAAAAAGGATTTTTCAATCTTTTTTAATAACTTTTGTAATTATTAAAGAATAAAGCTAAAACTTTTAATAATAATAGGTTATATAAGTTACTCTTATAATTATAAATTTTTAAGTATTCGT
>MU270706.1:0-19175 GCA_021432625.1 Leptodontidium sp. 2 PMI_412
CCTATCCCCTAAGCTGCCGTTAACACACTTTTCCAAGGTGCAGCGCTGAAGCGGGGCGCTAAGGTTGCCTACGTTACGGGCTGTGCGCCAGCGGGCCTGGATCAATAAATAACATCAACAACCCCTCTTTACTACTAGAAAAAACCTATTTTCAATGCAAACACAATGCCTGAGACTGCGTTTCCAGACCCCACTGATTTGGGTACCTTGCGACCACTTGCAGAGCCTTTACATGCAAGAGGGGCTCAATTTAAGCCAATGGAAATCGATGATTTTGACTTTGAGATTCACTTGCCAGAGGACTGCTCTCCAGATGATCCTATTACCCTTTTCACTCAGTATTACAATAAAGACATGATTGACGCAATCGTTTTGGCTACAAACTCTTACCAGCCGGCTTTACAGCCTCATGAGTTAAAGCCGTACTCTCGTGTAAAGGACTGGTATGAGACTTGTCGATCGGAAATCTACCTGTACCTCGCTGTGTGTATTTACATGACGGTTTACCCCTTAAATCAGATCGAGGACTACTGGAATACAAGCCCATTAGCTCCTTTTCACCCTATTTCCAAGGTCCTTGGACGAAATCGATTCCAAGCTTTACGCCGGCGCTTCCGAGTGTGTAATGAAAAGAGTATTCATCTATTTCAAAGAGTAATTCCCCTACTTATTTTAAGTATATAATACTAATATCTTAATAGACGGAACCTCTAAATAGCCATATTCAAACAGTTAACCTGAAACTGTGGAAACCTGGCCAGGAATTAGCTGTGGACGAAGCTATGGCTCGATATACGGGAAAGTCCAAGGCTATTACGACGATTCCAAATAAGCCAACGCCTACCGGAATCAAGATTTGGGTTGCTGCACAACGTGGCTTCTTTCTCCGGTGGCTTTACCACCAACCAGGGAAGAAAGGTGGTGCTTTTGGAGTTTCAAAGATTCAAGGACTTAATACGACTCAATCGGTAGTACCAACTCTTCTTGCACAGTTACCAAAGGCCTCATATCACGTCTACCTTGACAACCTCTTTACCTCTACTCAATTACTTGAATATTTGAGGTCTCAAGGTTTTGCAGCTACCGGTACGTGTAGGACATCTTCAGGTGTCCATGAAGACATTGTAAAGCTCAAGAAAACGCGGGAAAAAGGTGCCAATGCGATGCCATGGGGGACAACAGTTACTATCCCTACTGAGTCGGAAAACGTACTACATATCGGCTTCCAAGATTCGGCTTTTGCTCTCGCTATGTCAACATTCTGGGATGGTAAAAGCACGGTTTTACGGGTGCGAAAACGACCAAAAGAGACAGCCGGTAATGCAAAGATCTCTCGGGCTCCATTCGGAAATCAACCTACCAAGGCACTTAATATCCCAGAGCTGTACGACGCCTACAATCACCATATGGGAGCCGTCGATTTGGGAGATCAACTTCAGGGGCATAATGGAGGCCTCAGACGTATTCGGCGTGGGCCAATTCAAGCTCTCCACCAATATATGTTATTAGTCGTTCTTTCCAACTGTTACTTGATTACTCGATACAGTGGTTATGAGCTGAAAAACGTTTCCCTCCGTTCACAAGACGATTTCCGGTTACAAGTGGTAAACGCATTAATTACCATGGGACGCGATGTACCGGACTTACGGAAGAGGCGTATTTCACAGCTATCTAGAGTTACGGTGGAAGTTCCGCTTCATTCACATGAGCTTATTAAAATGACTACAGCACAAAGGAGAGTAGACTGCGTTGCGTGTAAAGGAGTGAGGTTTGGTGATGGACCTCCACCAAAAAGAGTCGCTTTAGGGAATATTGCACGTAATCTTGGCCGAACTACTAAAAGAAAGGCTACAATGTATGGGTGTAAGCAATGCGAGGTTGCGCTTTGTAAGAAAACAGATTGCTTTGCATTGTATCATAGAATAGCTTAAATATAGGTGGTAAAAACGATACTTTTAGTGCAGAGTGCAATTTTTGGTGTTCCTCGCTAAATTACAGGGGGCCTTACAGGCTGTCCACCCCCCTGTAAAAGTGTGTTTTGAACGGCAGCTTAGGGGATAATTCAAAAATGCAAAACAAACCCAATTTACATTATTTTGCCTTCAAATTTGTATTATAACTCAATAAATAGTAGCTAATCCCTTTATTGCAATTACATCCTCTAATTTGCAGGTCAATCTCTTAGTATACGGCCGGTAGTCACGTGAATCTACCCGGTCCTAGAGCTTTTAAATCTCTCCTTTTAACGCCTCGAGAGAAGTCGGTATAAATGGCAATTTTTTTTAGCTCTTCTTTCATTCACCTCCAAACCTTCTCGATAACGTTCAAATCTGGCCAAGAAGAAGGCTAATTAAAGCCGCGAATGCTATGCTTTAGCTTCGTTAGCCTCGCATGTCCTTTATGAACCTTTGAGCTATCTTTTTAGAAGATATAATCGGTCCCTAAACGATCGAATAGTAGGAAAATGACTGAGTAAAGTACTTAATCTTTATACGCGCGAGAATTGACCCCTTTATAACCTTCCTCCTTCTCCAAAAACACTAAAGGCGACTTCTAATCCTAATCGATCGCCCCCTAAATTATAACCGATACTCTTCCTGACCGATAAGTTGACTTAATATAATTTGTATACCTCTTCTCGTCAACTCGCCGAGTAACCCAGATCCTACCGTTCTTCCCTAGCTCAAAAATACACTTGTTAAACCAAATAACCTTTCTCTAATCCCCCCCTCCCGGTCTCGATGCGGCCTAGTTAAAAGTCCCCTACTAACGGTGGTTAATCGCAAATCCAAGTCGTTTTTTTGCTTATTTCCGTGAGATAAAGGGCCGAGGACATGCGATACAGCGTCGGTAGCTAATCTTTCGAAGTTCTCGTCGAATTGTACGGGCAGATGCTTTAATACCGAGGAGGGCTCGGACCTGCTTAAAAGACAGCTTACGGGTGTTGTAATTTTGCGCGATAAATCTAATAATTTGGCGAAGATCTCGTACTGATAAAAGCTTCTTCTAATACTGCTTCCCTTTTCGTGTTCTTCTATTAGATTTAGTCTTGCAAATGCGTTGTGCTATTGATTTAGGGACACCTAGTTCGCGGTAGATTTGAGACTAGGATTTTCTATCGCTGCGAGCTTGGCGCACTTTTGACCTCCTTAGAGTATACTAATTTCGGCTAGGCTTATGCTTAGCATTAAAATCGTAAAGATTTAACTTTATTTCAAATTTGAGGCGATTAGATTAAAGGGTTGATTTGTAGGAAATTTTTGAAGTTGAAGGGTGGGAAATTGCAGTGGGGGGCTAATCTCGCTTAGGGTGCCCACGAGCTGTGGCCACAACTCTTACAGGCCGAAAACAGCGGTCGCGAAGCACAGTAGCTTGCTTGACAGCTTGCGGAGCCATCATCGCAGCGAAGGGGTTTGTAATAGTGACAGAAGATGGCGTAGGAGACGCGCGAGCCTCGGGATCAGTGAGATCCATAGGGGATGCGTGGGAGGAGGCCATTTTGATGATTTTGATAAGTTAATACTCCCTTGGTGGGAGTTGGAAGCCTGGATGTAAAACAAGATCGCGAGTTGCCTGTGTCACCGCCTTAGGCAGTATTCTAGCCAATCAAAAGCTCTCGCTCGCCTTCTGTAGCCAATTAGAGGCCAGAGATTTCTTTAAGCGAGGCGCTCTCGCCAAAACTCGATCCAAAACCATGATCCTGCTGCAGCAAAACTGACCCTATTATCGAGATTTTTAATTACTTCAGCTTATAAGCCGCTGATCAGTTGAGCTTTTATGAACTGACTTATTAGGGCTAGGGTTATCAACTGATGACTTAGGTTACAGAGCTCAGCTTAATAACAGAGCTTATCTCAACTGACTTATTGGCCAGCTTGGCTGCCACTTGTGCTGGCAGAGATCTCTTCACCAGCTCGAACTAGACAGCAATCATTTAGCACATGCCTAATTCAGCGGAAAGATTATCACCTTTATCACCAATGAGTCGCAATCTAGGACCCAGAGTAGCCGATGGGAATTTGGATAGGTAGGCTTCCGTCCCATCTGAAAGCGGGGAGGAAGCTCAAACTGCGGAGTGATGAAATGATGCTTGTCACGGGTCACCCAATCTCTTGCCTTATCCAAGCCTCATGTTCGCCGTGTTTGTGCCCGGGGCTTGGCTGACATGTGATCATAGAAGCAACGGTACTGAAATTGACTGCTAAAAGGACTAACTAAAACGATTCTACAGTGGACAGGTTACGCTGTATTTATAGGGCCGTTGGCCTTGTCGAGCCTAATAGGCTCTTGACCAAAGGGCATTCTCACCAGAGTGGACTTAGCGTGAATGGCCCGAACTGCCTTGTGATATTTCAGATTCTGAGTATCACGATGACAGTTCTCAACCGTTGAAGAATAATTCACAAAGACGGCTCGTTAACCTCTAGCTACTAGTAACTTACTTGCTCTGCTCGTTTGCTTACAATCTTTAGTCAATCATCCAACACACCTTCCAGAATGCCGTGAGTATTCGATACTCTACCCTTTCTATTGAGAACAACCACTGACCTTCAAAACACAACAGACCAGGGCTCTGCTTTGACTTCAAACGCGGCCGTTGCCGCCGCGGCATCCACTGTCGATTCAGCCATGACACATCAACGGGCTCCGCAAGTTCATTAAGCACCACGAATCAACAGCGTCGCGAGGAGACTGAAGCCGAAGCAGTCTGCCGAAGATGGACATACATGAGCAGAAGTCTGCGAGTCTGGTGCTACGATCTCCGCGAATGGAAGGCTCAGCTCCCGGCTCATTTTCTGCAACACTTGAAGAATTAGAGAAAAGAAGGTAGGAGCACCCCCGGGAACTTAACGAGTGATTGTCGAGTGTTGGAAGGTGCAGTGTGAGTGCTTATCCAAATGACGTCTGCCGTTTTATATTTAGCCAGGCCTAGTAACACAGACGCACAATTCACTTGTCTGAAAAGGCTGGGAATATCATCTGATTTTCTCTTTTCGTCTGAATCGGAGTCCTTTCTTCCGTGGAATGGCAATATTGGATCGCAGACGGAGAGGAAGATGATCTTGCCATTTGAAGAGACGAAGCAGACTAACGAATCGACTTGCAAAAGCTTGCTCCCTTTCCACCAGTCTTCTCGCTGCTTCATGGATTTGTTGTTGATTTGGGGAGGTTGGTCGAATTCTGCTACGACTTGCAGACCTTTTCTTCGACCTACACACATACGGGAGAAGCGGACGTTGTGATAGATGAGCTTCCTCATAGGTCCAAAAGGTGGTTCGGCTCCGCCTATGTGTACCCTGACCCTAAATACTGCCAGCGGCCACAGGCCGACTTAATGCGAACCAACTTCAGATAAATCAGGACAACTAATCCACTACACCCGACCCCACCCACTATCACCTCGTGCCGTAGAGAGCAGACACCGCTTCAGCCGCCGAAGATAGGACGTTGAACACTTGGAGAATAGCCTTCAAGCTAGTCTACTCATAATGTTACTAATCCACGAGAAACCGAAGAGAAATGGCAATTAAAGGAATATAAGCTACATGTGGAGATTTGTATGGGCTTGAAGGAGATCAAGATCCGCTTTAGGAAATGTAGTAGTAGAGTAGTGATAGTAGCCCTTTCGGCTCAGCCGCCGGGCGTTAATAAATTGTGTGTGTGTGTGCACAATATCATCTTGAACAGAAGGCCAAGTGACCAAGCTGCCACACCAGCACAGAATAGTTACACAGCATAGGCTGAGCAGCAGCAGGCGGGGTAAAGCGTATCCAGATTGAATAACCTCCTCCTAAGGAAGCATCGATACGAGAATCTGGTTCTCTACTTGGCATGGGCGACGTCAGGGCACAACCTTAAAATTTAGACGAGCTGGAGCCCGAAAGTGTGGTGCCAGGAACTTGAACGTGATCGGTCGCGTGGGGTGATCTTTCAAACCCCGAGTATTCTGGCCATCCCAACCAGCTTCGTTTCCAGAGATAAGACTGTGCTCGACTTCCGATCGCTCATAACTGCTCCAGACAAAGTGTTCTTCATCGTGGGTATTACGCGGCGATGCCTCAACGCAAGAAGGGAGGGGTACCAGAGCTACCATTCGAGACGGCCAGAGAGAGGGATCTTTACCAGTAAGTCCCCATAAACTCATCGCAGCCGGTCAAATAGAGTCGATAACGCCTGAATTAGATACTATCAACCTTCACTTTCACCGCGCTTCGCACCAGACCATGTACCCCGATCCTCATACGATACGACATTATCTGCCTTCGCTCAACTTGCGACTCTGCGTTTGAACACAAGGCGTGCGTTGATATCCCTCATTGATCGTACGGATCAATATATTCTCGCGGAAGCTACGCAGACGCTATCACTCCAATCTGATTCGGTGCACAACGCTCAGGACGAGTTATGGTTTGGATGTACAACTTTGCCCAGGTCCCAAGGGCTTTGCGAGAAGGCTCTTGAGATGCTACCTTCGTCCAAGCCACGGAGGTTATTGCCCTTGATCATCAATGATCTTACTCAAGATGGCAAGTTTAAGGATCGTCCTTTCGTTACGGGCCGCCCATCCTTGAGATTCTATGCTGCAATGCCGATTTGTACCAAAGCAGGTTTCAACATCGGAAGCCTATGTGTTCTGGATGATAAGCCAAGAGACGGGTTGAGCGATATCGAAATCAGGTTCTTGGGGGATATGGTAATTACTATCATGGCTCATTTGGAATCGGGCAGAGTCAAGGAAGCGCACAGACGAAGCGAGAAGATGGTCAAAGGCCTTGGACTTTTCGTGGAAGGAGGGAGCACTCTGCGCGAATGGTGGCTCGAGGTTGGAAACGACAAGGCATGGCGACAACAAGGTTCGAAAGACGGAGCAGAGGCACAAAGCAACGAAAATAGCAGACCCCAACCAGATTTAGATCCAAAGTCAACGTCTAAGGAGCACATCTCTGCCACCAAGACCACGGGACCCGAAGTCGCAGGGCAGTTCGAGTCGCTTGACAATCATTCACCTCTTCCTCAACCCAAACCAGCGGTAGACACTCCAGCCAAGGCTCAAGTTGAACCCGCGGTTGAATTGCGGCCCCTTTTAGCAACGCAGAGAGACTGTGATGAAATTTCCACAGCATCCGACTTAGGAAACCAGAAAAGTATCTCCTTTCCGACTCCAGCATCGAGCACCTCAGCGACGCCTGCCCGCGAGCAGGACGCTTCTCCGATACGAAGCACAGGAGATGATCAGCGCTCAGCCAATTCAAACCCGAACGTAAGAACATCTACAGCAGACTTGCAGGAGACCATGTTATCCGAAAATCTCAAAGAAATGTTTTCGCGTGCCAGTAACATCATCCGGGAATGTATTGAGGTTGATGGGACAATCTTTCTAGATGCTAGTATCGGCACGTTTGGAGGACACACAGGCGAGTCATATGACAGACTTGGTCGGTCAGAGTTAGCTGGGGGACGAAGTCAAGAGTCTATTATATCAAGCAGCGAAGAAGAGCACTGGAGGGCTCCTACTAGCGATGCGGTGACATCCGGAGTGAGCCCTTCCGGTAGCTACGGAAGCCAACTGCCAAAGAAGACATTGACCGATAGAGTTGAAGAGAAGGAAAAGACGTGTGGTATACTAGGGTTTTCAACGGAAGAAAAATGTAGCCTGGAAGGGGAAGAGGCTTCAGAGAACTATGTTCCAGTTACGGAGGCGTTTCTCCAGAGACTTCTTCACAAGTACCCTCGCGGACAAGTATTCAACCTCGACCCAGTCATCTTCAGCACAAACGACACCCCACATACTGACGGAGATGTCGCACAGGCCGAATCTAGAACTTCTGAGAAGATTTTGCGAACGGGAAAGCCCAGAGAAAGTGCTAAGCAGACAGAAGCAAAAGCCCTTCTTCAGATGCTTCCTGGTGCTTGTAGCGTTGTCCTATTTCCGCTCTGGGATTCTCACCGTGAAAGATGGTTTGCAGGTAGTTTTGCGTGGACTACCCGATCGATGCGAGGACTCACACGTTCTGAAGACCTAAGCTATCTTGCAGCTTTCGGAAACAGCATCATGGTCGAAGTTGCTCGATTGGATACGATAGCTGCAGATCGAGCCAAGTCGGACTTTATCTCGTCTATTAGTCATGAACTCCGATCCCCTCTTCACGGTATCCTTGCCTCGGTGGAGTTTCTGCAGGATACAGCGGTGGACCTGTTCCAGAACAGCATGATTGATACCATTGAACGATGTGGGAGAACTCTTCTGGACACAATCCAGCACGTACTTGACTTTGCGAAGATCAACAATTTCAGCAAGCCAAAGACGAATGCGAGACAGGACGAAGGTCCGTCTAGCCAAAGGCCCCGCTCGAGAAAGATGGGCTTAAGCGTCGACATTGACGTTAGCGTGATCGCTGAGGATGTCATCGAAGCTGTGTACGCAGGCCACGAATTTCAAGGTAATTCGTCACTCGGGGTGGTCGATGAAGCAAGCGGTTTCCCCTCCGAAGGTCTCCGGAGAAGTGGGTTCAACGACAGAGACACAATTCCAAATCAGCCTCCAGATCAACCTGAACTGAAGAAAGAGCGGCTTGCAATTATTATGGATATTGGTTGGAGACCAAACTGGACTTTCAATACACAATCCGGAGCTTTAAGAAGAGTCTTGATGAATCTCTTTGGTAATGCTCTGAAATATACTGATGCGGGGTGGGTCAAGATCTCCCTTCAATCCAAAGATATCAAGCCAACAAAGCCTCAATCCCAACAATCCATCATCACAATCACCATCAGCGATTCTGGTAGAGGAATATCCCAAGAGTTTTTGCACAGTCAATTGTTCACACCGTTCTCACAGGAGAACTCTCTGAATCCCGGAACTGGGTTAGGCCTGAGCATAGTGCTGCAAATTGTACGCTCGCTCGGGGGTACAATCGACGTTCAGAGTGAGCTGGGCGTTGGGACCGAAGTCAAGGTATCTCTCACTTTAAACCAAGCATCAATTCCCCCTCAGCCTCCCGCTCTAGACGCCAAGTATGAGAACTCCGTTCTGGGTGTGAGGAAAAAGACAAGTGGGCTAACCTTAGGCCTTGTGGGATTTGATATCCCCTCCGATATCTCTGGAACACGCACTGGTATCCTTAAAGTCGAAGGGGAGCTCTCGTTATCTCTCCGAGCGTCACTTCAAATCATTGCCACTCATTGGTTTGGCATGAAAGTCACGGTATCAGAATCGTGGGAAGCCTCACCACCAGATATCTATATTGCAAATGAGTCAGGAACTTCCCTCGAGTCTTTAGGGTGGTCGCTTTACTAACCCGCATTAAAGAAAACCTGGTCTCCATAGTCCAGCTCCTATCATTATACTTTGCTCTAATGCATCTGTTCACCATTCTTACAGTCGGGGGACGGAGCAAGGCGCTCAAAGCAGCGGCAATGGACTTATCCACTTTGTCTCTAAACCGTAAGCGGCTCCAAGCTGGCCTTCCTTCCAGGTCTCAGCTGCGACCTTGACACCATAGCCTGTTAGAAGTCGGCAATGCTAATCTATCCTGGATAGGTGCGGCCCGAACAAACTTGCTAAAGCCTTCGCGTTTTGTTTAAGTAACGCTTCACATTCACCAATAAATCGCGGACCTCACCTGTCACCTCTCGGAACTCCAGATATTGGTCTAGCTTCTCCCCAAAGTTTGTTCAGGGTCTCCCCGGGCTCATCATTCCATCCAGTGGAACTACATTTACAAGGTGGATATTTCCCGATCGTTGCCGGATCCCCTCCAAGGAAACCCTCCGGTGCAAATAAATCTTTAGCACTCGCTACATGCGTCAACAAAGCGACAAAGCGAAAACCTGTCTTGCTCTTGGTTGAGGATAACCACATTAATCTGAAGGTACGTCTAGATCATGCATTGGAAATGTCTTTCCCGTCAGCCATCGCCAGTATCTGGACTGATAGTGGGTGACAAAGCTTCTCGAAACCTTTACAAAGAAGAATAACTATGAGTACGACACGGCGGAGAATGGTCTGTTAGCGTTGCAGGCATTTCAAAATACGCAGAACCTCTATGACATTGTATTCATGGGCAAGTAAATTTTGATTCTAAATGTTACCGTATCCTAACTAAGAAGTAGACATCTCGATGCCGGTCATGAACGGAATGGACTCCGCGCGAGCAATTCGGAAACTGCAGAGTAAGCGAGGGCAGAAACCGACTATGATCGTCGCCTTGACTGGTCTTGCTTCTGCCAGTGTTCGACAGGAAGCTTTCTCTAGCAGCATAAACTTTTTTCTGACAAAACCAGTCAGTTTCAACGAGCTCCGGAAGTTTCTGAATGATTGGAACCCGGATATGGGAGCCGGAAACTGCCCCAGGGGTCTGAAAGACGTATCTAGAGGCTGAGTCCATCGAGTTAATAGAGCGAAGGGAAGAGAAGATAGGTATGGAGCACGAGGAGAGTGAGTACAAGGCCCAGATGAGGATAGTAAGGAATGGAAGGAACGGCATGAGAGGGCAGTAGGGCAGCTGCTGCAGTCAATATTGGATGACTCCGAGTGGTGAAAAGATAGGGCACATAGTGCAAAGCGAAAAGGATACATAGTCCAGCCCCCTCAAGTGCATCCTCGATAGCTTTGCAAATTTCATCCTCCCCCGCGCCACTTTCAAGATCAGCCATCTATTCCTAGACTATGTGAGCACCGGACCACAACTGCACTCCTACCTGGAAGCATATATCGGCTTTGATCGACACCATTCACTCTAACGGATCCGTCAACATCAGCAACAGCCGCCCCCATAACCACCAGCAGTCCTCCACTACTTTTATCGTTGTCCCACATCACGAATCTTCCGACTCCAGCCATCTGCTTAGGCCCATTACCGGCCTCGTCTCCCGCAAGCTCTTGCCATCCACTTAATCTCTCATTACACAGCTCATTTCTGCTGTTTGGGGCCTATTCTATCGCTCTCATCCCGATCTATCGAGGCAATCAACCGCCGCACCACCCTCAAAACGCATCAAATACTGCGGCCGACTTTCCATTCAGCTCGAATTGAGACTACAACCCAATCCCCAACTATCCGACCAGATCGAGTGCCGACAAAATGGCCCAATTTAGCTGTCAGGTAATTGACAACAACAAGATGACGCCAGCTGTAGGACTCGGGGTGCTTCTCCGAAGCTCCGCCAAGGTTTTTGAAGCGAAAACGGATCAGGCCGGTCAAGTCAATTCTTGGGTCGGAAAAGAAGACATACACCGCTTTCTCGATGATATGAAAGATAGTTGCGACGAGATGTTGTGGCAAATGGGCTTCAACACCAGCGAATATTTTGGCAACGACAAAACAACTTTCACATGGGTTGATGTTGACTTCAAAATGAAGAAAGACCATGGACACCATCTAGTCCTGAGACTTGCGCCCGACAAGTATCAAGTTTCTGTAGAGACATGGAGGATCCGGTGGAGAGCTCCACTCGGCACACTGTCCAGCTGCTGCGCTAAGTCAAGGTCAATCAATCTTCCCTTCGGGGCTCCGTCACTGGCAGACTCAGTGCTGATGATGTTGTTCTCAGAGATATCCCGATGAAGTATCTTCCCATCCTCAAGCAGCGACTTGTGGCCCGCTATAGCATCACGCAGCGCCTCTAAGAGCTCTCTGACTGATGCATACGCGTGGAGTGGCCGTCCAGCCGGTGAAACAACTAAGCAGCAGTGTATTCGGTTGCCGTACGCCTCGCTCTCTTGGCCAGCCAGGCTATCAGCCTCGGCTTCTTCAACACTATGGACGTCCGGTGTGCTTGACTCATATCCTTTCGTGTTATGGTCCGCCACATCCGTCTAGCTGTCATCTAATTTTGATCTCTTTATCCCACCACGCCCATTAACAAGTCCTTCGTCTCTCGTTCTTTTCTGTCCAGAAGATGAAATCGGCGTGCTGCTGGTACTGATTCCCAGACCCGTCAAGCGACCCATGCTGCTCTTAGACCTGCCCCTGAGACTTCTCGACGCCCGGCTGGACTCCGTACCACTGTCAACCCAAAATACTTTGCTCGACAACTTCCGTTGTGCCCCAAATTCCATGGCTTGCCGTAAATGTGAGATGGTGTCCGGATCGCCGTCAATGGTAATCTGCTTATGATTGAACCACTCGGCAATGCCTGTGACCCCCCTGTCCTTAGCCAATTTCAATAACCTGCCCTCCCGTTGTCTTTTGTCAGACGGCCAAGCGAACTTTACCACGTACTCCCAGTAGGATAGATACATGAGCCCTCAGCCGAATCACGCAGACGATACAAACCCTTCCATAACATCAGCTTCCACTCCTCACACAGTACAAGGAAGATGCATGCTTACAGTGCAGTGATCCAGTCATGAGAAAAGCAACGACGCCAATCTTATCTCGTTTGGCCATGCGCACATTCCAGAGCATCGCGATGGGCAGAATCAGCATCGCGATGTCCACTGCAGCATTCGCAGCCGAATTCGTGACACACATCTCCAGCGCGCCAGAGCACGACCCTGTGGTGATGGACAGATCCCAGGCTTTCGCCATAGGTCTGCAGCTGTAGGTGAATTGCAGCATTTGAACGAGGCAGTAGGCGATGATCAATACTGCTAGGCCATACACGCATATCCGAAATTTCCGGAATGGGGAGATTCGAAGGTAGAATGAGAGGATGGAGAGCTTTATGCTAAGGGTTGACATGCTGTAGAAAGCTCCGGCAATTATAGCCATCTGGAGAAGAGGGTTTTAGCTGGTGAAGAGGCATGCATTCATCGTCGGGAGTGGGAGAATACAGAAGTTAAGACAAGATGATAATGACAGTGTCGTAAACTTACTTTGGAGAAGAGACTGAATCCAGCTACGGGCATATCCCATGCATGAATTCCCAACCCATGCCTTGCCCCTACAGAACTCAGTCCAAAATTAAGAATCATCATCGAGAGTAGTAAACCTCTTACTCACAGAAAACACAAGAAACAAAGAACCCCAAAGACAAGAACTAATATCCCCAAAAAATCAGCAAATCTTCATCCCCGTCGAAGATTATTGTGAAGATTCAACATACCCATCCCACAGCAAGCGCATCTAATATATAAAGGTCAACACTGTACTCATCTACCAAAAATCGGAATCTGGGGTTTGGAAAACCTACAGTCTCCGAAATCCACCGAGTGGACAACCACCCGCCGCGTATATATTCCCGTGAAGAACACCAATGTGGACAGGACTAAGAGCACCAGATTCGACACGACCACCACATCTCCAATGTACTCGGGATTCTCGAAATTCGACGTCACCCCCGGTGGAGGAGGGATCAGGCTCAGAGTCTCGCGCTGTTCCATCGTATTCGAGAAGGACGCGCGTGGTGTCTACCAACAAAGACTTGTTCACTATAGAACCGTCCGCATGCAAGGCAGATCGGAGAGATAGATGCTGAGGATATTCTATCTGACATCGGACGATTTTTGTCGGGTTTGACCGAAACCGACTGTACTGTACCTTGTTTCCTCGGCAGTTCAAACTTCCAGGTTAATAGTTTGCACGACTTACCATACCGTACGATCGCTATGACTGATTTTTACTCGGGCTTATTTGCAAAAGTCGTTGAAATGATTGTTGGGTTGTCGTGTCTTCATGGGTGATTGTGAATTCGTGGCTGCATTGGAGGCTGCACTTGAAACTCATGCGCTAAGTTAGCCCTTACATCATGTCGCCAGGTTCAAGCGTACAGCAATGTGCTTAACTAGCTTCAATAAGTTTTCGGCTTTTTCCAAGCGAGCCTCACCAAAAGTTCAAAAGCTCAAATTCACGACCCTCCGACTACACTCTCTACGTAATATATTAATAAATAAAAAGTTGATAATCGTGTAGTTCAACATTATTTTAGTAACTCTATATATTTAATTTATCTTGCAGCGTAATATACAAGAAGAAATAATTGATTTCTTAGAAATCACCATTTTTCGCCAGCTGCTTCGAGCTTGCCTCACGTCCTAGAGCCGCAAACTCGCATTTTTAAGGCCCTCTTATAACTTTATGAATAGGGCAGTATATATAAAACCCTTTAATAGAAAGATACTTCAACATGCAGCGATTAATTTGCGATATTTGCCTTTAAATTTGAATCAGTACTTGTGGTATAATATGTCGGGGCGTTTTCGTCGATTTGGTGAGGGCTCGAAAAATCGCGAGGCTGGGCCCCGCACGATTGAAGCTAGTTAAGCACATTGCTGTAAGCCACCAATGAGATATCCTGTATAGAAATTCTTTCCAGCGCCGACCTCGTTGTTCCTGCATCACAGACGCCAGGGACTAGACAATTATTATTGGCTTGGGTTGATTTAGTCCAATTAGCTGTTCAAGCGCTACTTTCACCATTTTCCAACGCTCTGTTGAGTGGACAGCAAATGCCGCCGCGCACATATTAAATTACGCTGGGTGACCCTTGACCGGATAGGATACAAATAGACGCCATCTGCAGGTACGGTTGCACAATATGCAAGCTGATATGCAAGCCGAGATGGGATTCTTATGTCTCAACAATTGTGTGCTGCCTGTAAGATGTTGAGATTTCAACGGACATCTGCTGAACGAGGCAACCTTATATGGATGCCCTCCAGCTCAGAGAAGGAATATTCCCAAGTCTCATAGACCATCGTCTAATAGCAGCCTCTAGGAGACTTGATTGTTCACAGAAAATATCGTTCATAATTTTGTCATTACTCTCTCCGTATACCGATCGCAATGCGGACGTCGATTGGTCTCCTTGCAGCTTTCATCTGTCACAGCATTGCTGAAACTGTCACATACAATTGGGACATCACATGGGTCAATGCGGCTCCGGATGGGTTCAGTCGTCCTGTCATTGGTAAGTAAATGATTCTGTGATCCGAAAGGCTCAGGAAATGTTGGCTGACTTTTAAAGGTATCAATGGACAATGGCCCTGCCCCGCCATCGAAGCCACCGTCGGAGACCAAGTTGTTGTCAACATACACAACAAGCTAGAGAATGAGACAACGAGCTTACATTTCCATGGCATACACCAGCGTGGTACGAACGAAATGGACGGAGCGGGGCAAGTGACGCAGTGTCCAGTTCCTCCAGGACACAGCTTCACGTATAGATTTACAGTAAGACGGCATGCTCTAAGGTTAGAAGAGTCGAAAGCCTAATTTTTCTTTTTCTGCAGGTCGACAAGCCCGGTACCTATTGGTATCATTCGCACACGGGTGGTCAATATCCAGATGGCCTCCGCGGCCCACTCATCGTTTATGATCTTCATGATCCATATGCCAGCCAGTATGACGAGGAATTTGTTTTGACTACTTCGGGTAGGAAGCTCATCGTTGATATAAGAAACAAAGAAGAAAAATGCTGACTCGAGAAACGAACAGATTGGTATCACGACCAAGTACCGGCTCTGCTAAATCGATTGCTCTCTCCTAGCAACGTAGAAAATCTTCCACCTATCCCAGTTTCGGGACTGCTTAACGACACGTCGAATGAGACTGCGAATGTGACTCTCAAATTCACACCAGGAAAGACGTACAAGATCCGAGTTATCAATATGGGTGCCCTAGCAGCCACTATGCTTCAATTCGATTCGCACACCATGAAGGTCATCGAGATCGATGGAGTATACGTACATGAGCATCATGCTGAACAGATTCGCGTTTCACCTGCTCAACGCTACGCCTTCCTTCTTGAGGCGAAGCGAACCGATGGAAGAAATTATGCCTTCCTTACATCTCTTGACATTAACAAAGACTTCACTCAGCCTGGGTCTCGTTGGCCATTGAATGTCACCGGCTACATTGAATATGACCAAACGAAAATTTTGCCTGTCCCACTCGTTGTGAACGATTGGGATCCGTTGGATGATTTCATCTTAGTGGTAAGCACCAATTTTTATTTTATTTTAATATATATATAGAATATTCAATCTGAACCTTGAACTAAACTCCAACAGCCGTATGACAATCAGAAACTGCTTCCTGTCCCAGATCAGCAAATCACCTTAGACTTCCATTTTGGTTCTGATGACCTCGGCATCCCTCGGTAAGGGTCCTCGCATGTGTATTGTATAGTCATTTAAGCTAACCTCAATAGGGCATACATGAATGACACTTACATTTCTCAAAAGGTCCCTACTCTTTACAGTGTCTTGACAGTTGGAAAAGACGCGGACAATCCTGTTGTGTATGGTCAAGTCAATCCAATTGTCGTTCAATACGGCCAGACAGTAGAGATTGTATTAAACAACCTAGATGATGCAATTCACCCATTCCATCTTCATGGTCACCAGTTTCAAGTATGTGCTAGACCAGGCTCTGGAGCTGGATCATTTGGTGGAGACAATAGAGCCTTCCCGTTGGTACCGATGAGACGCGACACCGTTAGCGTTAACGGCAATAGCCACGTTATCTTGAGATTCACAGCCGACAACCCTGGAGTTTGGCTCTTCCACTGCCACATCGAATGGCACGTCAGCATGGGTCTAGTTGCGACGGTCATCGAAGCTCCTGCTATGCTCCAGAGGGCCATCACTATCCCTCAGCAGCACTTGGACATCTGTATTGCCCAATGTTTACCGACAGCGGGAAATGCAGCAGGAAATACTGTAAATCATACTGATTTGGCCGGCGCGAACACAGCTTCTCCGAACCCGGACAATGGGTAAGTAGGAATATTACTAGGCAAAAGGTTCATACTGACCAGCATCTAGTGCTCTTGTCAACATATCTGCCTGCTCAAACCCCGCCTCTATCGCCACGCCCTCTGCAATCTCCTCTCCAGAATGCTCCCATCCGGCCGTCAGCCACACTTACCGAGCTGGCACCACTTCAACCGCTACCGAAAGCTCCCGCGGAGGCTTCTCTGTCTACCAAGTGATCGAATCCGTATCGGAGTCCACTGTGGCCCATGTGGCTCCTCCCACTGTGTCTAGTAGCATCCACACCTCAACGGTACACATCAAGTCAATCCACACCAGGACCCACCAACACGGCGACCTCGATAGAATCTCCACAACAGTGACCACCAAGTACTCCACAGTCTGCCCTGACTCGGAGCCCACCAGCATCCCGGCTAATGCGGCCCACCTATCAGAATAATTGCTCCTTAGCCTACAGGAAATCCCTTCCAGCCCGCAAAGAACGACGATGGTGTCTGAACTGGCATCATGTCAACCCCGTCCCAGCTAACTACTTCCAACGCTGAGTTTAGGCTTCGACAGAAGCTGGTTGGGAGGACTCGTGGGCAGTTTCTCTTATGTGATTAGTGGCGTAGGACGGTCCCTGCCTGGTACGAGTGGACTGTTTCATTTGCAAGATATGGGGTTTAATTTCGATTCTTTCATACGGTAGCATTAGTTCACGTACTAGTACGAGTTCATATGTTAGCACACTTTACCCGCTGCACTAGCTGTCATCTCATCAGCTCTGTTATCAGAATTACTATTACCTTTCAGCTTCTATAAGATATTCATCGATAAACAGGATAAAAGAAGGTAGGTGCTCCAAGAGCCCCCCCCCCCCCCCCCCCCCCCCCCCCCCCCCCCCACCAAAAAAAACAATGTGATGCCAATCTTTTCCCTTTTAAGAGAGATTTCCTATTTGATAAGTAGTCAGAGTGGCTCATTTGGTTGACTGTGATTATACGGGGACGCGCGCTGCTCACGCCGGTGCCCTGAAACATGGCGCAGTGTTGATTGTAGTCACTACGCAAGCTATTACGCGTCTTATGGCTCATACAGAAGGTACTAGAAACACGTAATAGTGTATATATAGAGCTCAAAGCTTTACTATTGTAGAAAAGCAAGCAATTCAAAAATCATTCCTGCTCACGTGCAACTTCCTCATATCAATCTGCTAATTTCACAGGCAGAAAAAATGTGGTTGAATGAGAAAGGGGGTTTGTTGCCTGATATATGAGGGTTATATTATGCCAGCGAGTCGAAGGTTAAGCAGAAGAGAAGAGGAATTATGGGATGCAGGGTAAGAGGATCGAGTACACCTTATGTAGAAGCAGTTGCAACACAGCATAGCAATATAATTACAACGGTGAAGGAAGTTGAAATCGAACTTACCGCTGGCCTACCCACGTAGATATTGTTTGTTGACCGAGTTCTAAAGTCCTCCTCGACTCCAGCTTCCCTCTACTCAGCTTGGATATTGCGTCGGCCTCCCCACGCCACTGAATTTTGGGGGCATCCTCGTCAATGTTAGATGACACAAGATCGAAGCCTGTCCGAGGTTAGATTTAACGGTTGTCTGGGAAGGAACATACCTGATATTCCCAGCCCTGCATGAATAGGGATTCGTTTCAAGTCGAGAAGCAGATCTCGGAAGCCATCGATGTTCCACAAGCGACTCTGTGTCAAGTGATCGAGACGGCTTCCTCTAGATTGTTCTGGCTAGGGCTTACTCGTTCCAGCCTAGTTTGATTCGCCATTACATCCCATTCCATCTTTCTCTCACAAATATTATTCCACTTTCGGCTGAGGAGGTGGTCAATTAATTAGGCCAACATTTCGCAGACGTTTGCTGATTCTGTTCCACGAATAACTTCTCCCGCTCATAATCAAAGCTATCTCAGCCACTAATTCCACACTCGACAAATTTTTGATTCTTGCAGATTCTTCTTCCTCCCAATGTTTAAGCATTGGGAAGTCGAACCTCGTCTCCAAAAATGGTTGCGCCATGTTGCCTCACAGTATGTTCATGTTGTCGGCGAAAGCGCGATATGCCAGCTATTTAAAGTAAGAGACGGTGTAATCAGGTAAAATGCTTACAAATCTTGAATCTTGTTTCTAGGTTCTCGATTCGCATTATGGTCAACGACATTGGCCGTCCCACGACGGAAGCAATGGCTGGTCAGCTTCTCTAGGAAGCCCGCCCCAAGCCCAAGGCGGTTCAAGCAATCCCTGAATTGAGAGTAGGTGAGAGCGAGTGTCGGAGAGGTAACCACACTGTCAGCCAGCGTTCTCAAAAGCCCAGCTAGGCCCAGCTTTTTCTCAGCCCGCCTACGCTTAGCCCAGCTCAGCTTGACCTTGGAGCATTCAGCTACGCCTAAGCTCAGCCTAGGGTTGATGATTAGCGCGGCTCAGCTACTGCTTCGCGTAGCTGGGCTGGGCTGAGAAGTGGAGTCATGTGAGGATATACTCCCAGTGTGTTTCCCCCCCCCCCCCC
>MU270706.1:19185-29269 GCA_021432625.1 Leptodontidium sp. 2 PMI_412
CAGCTGGGCCTAGCTTTTTCTCAGCCCGCCTACGCTTAGCCCAGCTCAGCTTGACCTTGGAGCATTCAGCTACGCCTAAGCTTAGCCTAGAGTTGATGATTAGCGCGGCTCAGCTACTGCTTCAAGCGTAGCTGGGCTGGGCTGAGAAGTGGAGTCATGTGAGGATATACTCCCATTGGGTTCCCCCCCCGCTTCGGATAATTCGGGCTGGTGATCATACATTATTAAACCTTAATTTCCCACCTAAATTATATGAAGATACTAGCATAATTAATGCATACATATCGTGCACAGGTATCCTATGCGTAATCAATCAATTTTTGAGCTTTGCACTTCGATTTCTTTGGTTTTGATTATCGACTCTGGCAGTATGGCGTCTCCCAGCAATCCCATTGATATCGACGACGATAATACGTCTGATTTAAAACATTACAATCAGGTGATACGCCTACAGACCCTTTCAACAACGAAGCTCCGGCTATTCAAGCTCTTTTCCAAGCCACCGAAAAAGCTCAATATCAGCGAGCTTTGAGCGCCATCCCTCGCGAGCACCAAGTCAAAATCAATGGTGTATGGTACGTCAAATACGCCAATTACAGGTCTAAAGCAGAGAGGAAAACAGCGTGGTATTGGGACCCGGATCAAGCAGAGGAGTTGTTGCGTGTTTCTCATGGTATCCTGGATTGCTTTCCCATCACTTTTTAGGGCTAAAACTGGCGATATTAAGGCCCTGGACAAAATAGGAAGGTTTGGCACTGTATGCACGATTGCACCGAAACCCAATACACTTCTGCCAGCAGTGAGAATAAGGCGGAGCACCTCCGAAAGGCCCATTCGATTACCAAACATGGACATAAAGCCCCTCAACAAGCAAGACTCCCTTTCAGGAGACTAGGTCAGGAACCTGTAAAGGTACGCCAATCCGAGGGCTACGTCAATTTGGCATATAAGGTGATGAAACAACCATTTTTAGAAGCCCTGGTTACCTTTATGGTTATCTGTCAACTGTCCTTTGCTCTTCTTATCGGCGATCTCTTTATAGAGTTTCTTGAAGTACTCTACCCAACGATCCGAGACTTGATTCCAGCGTCTAGCAATACACTACGTACCTACGTTATGGATATGTTTGCTCAGCGGAAAACGAAAGTAAAGAAAGCTTTACACGATTCCCCAAGTTCAATACACTTCTCGTTTGATTTATGGACGTCTCCAAACCACCTAGCTTTGCTAGGAGTCGTCGCACATTACCTTGACGAACGTGGCCGTACTCGATCAGTAAGTCATGTTTATTATTTAACATTTTTCCTCCGAACCCGAACCCCGCATTTCAACACTTGCTATTTTCTCCACCAATTCTTCTTCGATTCAAATAATTTTTTGATATATGAGTAGCCCTCAGCAAGACCTACAAATTGAGCTATCGTGGGATTGATTTGGACATCTTCAACTAAAGTTATTCCCCGATGCGGTTTCGAGTGGGTAATGTTGGTGAGGGCGTACTCACCTTCGCATACATTACTTAAATATTTTGACTAACTTAATGGTGTTATTACAGACTCTCCTTGCAATTCGACAGCTCAACGGGCCACATACAGGGGAAAATCAGGCGGAGGTTCTCATCCAAATTATTACGGATTACGAGCTCGACTACAAGATTGGTTACTTTGTTACCGACAACGCACCAAACAACGATATGGCCATTGATTTGATTCTAAAGCATTATATGCCGCAACTCAGTTCGCAAAGCCGCAAAGCTCGTCGCCTTCGCTGTCTCGGTCACGTCATTAATTTGGCCGCAAAAGCCTTTATATTTGGGAAGGATGAGAATGCGTTTGACGAGCAACTCGACCTGCCAGTCTTCAAAGATATGGTGAAGGAGTTGACAACTTGGAGGAAGATAGGGCCTGTTGGAAAGCTCCATAATATCGTCAAATTTATCTGTCGGTCCCCTCAACGCCGCAGTAAATTCAAAGATATTCGACAACTGAATAACGACGAAGTGGGAGCCTTTGATCACCTGAATCTGTTAATTGATAACGCTACTCGTTGGAACTCTTTATATTCTATGATTAAGAGAGCTCTGAAGTTACGAGATCGAATCGATTCCTTTTGTATTGATCACGCCAATCAAATGCACGGCCAGCTATTCACGAAAAGAGCGCAATCTGCGGAGGAGCAAGAACAACTTTTAAGGAACGATTCTCTTACTGGAGAAGATTGGGAGGCTTTGACAGAGATCATGGCATTTTTGAAGCCATTCTACGACTTCACCAAACGTGCGGAGGGCCTTAAATTGGACTCTGCCCGTGGAGCTCTTTCTGATTATATCACCACCCTCAATATCTTGATTCGGCACGTTAAAGGCGCACGAGACGATATTTTGTTAAGATGTGCGGATCCAGAGCTAAATTCGGAGAATCTTGAGCTACTCAAAGGCTGTATTATCAATTGCTGGAACAAATTGGACTTGTATTTCCTTAAATCCGATACTACAGGCGCAGTTTATGCGGCAGTTGTTACACAACCCAAATCCAAGTTTGCCTACTATCAGAATCGATGGGCAGATCAACCTACATGGATTCAAAAAGCCAGAATTGCTTTGAGTCGTACCTGGGAAGAGTATAAGACGATTGATTATCAGAATACAACTGAAGCTGGCGCTGTACGGCAACGCTCTCTCTCTCCATTTCAAGACGAAACTGATATGACTCAATTTATGAGCGCTCCAGGTGATCAACTTGACGATTGGATCAAGGAACCTCCATTTCTATTAGGAAACAATGAGTCGTTGGTTGACTTTTGGCTGAGGAAACGTAGAGTTAAAAGTACAGCAAATTTGGCCCAATTAGCTCTTGATATGGCGGCCATACCTGCCATGTCGAGCGAGTGCGAGAGAGTATTTTTCCCAAGGCAAACTCTTGATCACGGGACAGCGGCATCGTTTAAAGGTTGATACAATTGAGGCTACACAGTGCTTAAGGTGTTGGTTGATCGCTGACAGGAAGTTATTAAGAGAGAGAAAGAATCAAAGCCAAGAGCCATGGACAGAGGACGTCACGTTTTGTATGGTGCCCAACGAGTTGTAAATAGCTTCATTTTTACCCGAATTGGCATCCGCCTCCCTGCCCTGGAATTTTTTTTTACCCTTGTACATTGGTAGCCTTGGCAAGCCTGCTCTAGCCTAGCTATTTACTATGGTCAGCCTGGCCTAGCCGAGCCTAGAAATGTTATGGGTAGCATGCCTCAGCCTAGCTTGAGGTGAGGGACAGCGTAGCCTAGCTTGAAGGTGAGCTGAGGCTAGGCTGGGCTTTTGAGAACGCTGCTGTCAGCTGGCTTTTTATCTTGACGGAAAATTGGAGTCTTGAGTATTTCTTGCTTCCAGGATAGTGGTGTAGACACAACCGGGCCCCACACCTTGTGCTCAAAGACCCGCTCGACCGTAGTCAGGCTCGGTGCCTCGACGGCCCCATCTGCAATAGCCAGGGAGACGAGGTGGGTAATCGGACAGAAGATGGGGTCGTCTACTTCAGTGAAGAAGAATATCGTGCTGCCATAGTTTGTCAGTTCGCTTTTGGAACACATATGGTAGAGAATGGGTTCGTTGACTCACGGCTTTGGCTCCCTTGTGGTGCGCCAGCTTGACCTCCATCGCAAGCACATCCCGCTCTCCCGCTACAGGGTTCCGCACGACCAGGAGGCGGACGCGCGCGCAAATCTCGCTTCGGCTTGCTTCCTCTGGTGTTATAAAGTCTGCCGTAGATTTTACGTCTCGAGATGCCCTCGAGAATTCCAACTCAACTCGAACTCCTGAGCAACGCAGACAACAACGCAAGCCGCGCAAAAGAAGAACGTCTTTTTCAACTCCAACTCCGATGGGGGAATCAATAGTGGCATCTACTTTCGAGAGCAGCAGCTATGGTCATGACACAAACGGCGATGGTGACGAGGAAGACAAGAACCCACGACCTCCAAGCAGCGGAGACTGTTCCCAGCGTCGCCTGATATGCCTCCAACGCCTTCCCTTGAACAGAGCTCACCAAGGCCTTGCCTGGCACGGCCTCACAACGTGACGCCATCCTCAACCACGCAATCTGATGATGCAATTGATCAAATGAAAGGTTTATTTACATGTAAACAGTGGAGCGAGGCTAGAACATCAATTTTCCGGTTCCGAAGAAACCTCTCCTTGACGGCACTGGAACGAATAAGCAAGCCCGTCAAAGGTCGGTATAACCGGCGTATTTGGGCGGTTGTATAACACCCTATGAACCTTCTTTTCCAAACATAGTCTGGTGCGAGGTCGGGTATAGTGACCTTTGTTTGGATCTCGACGAGCTCCGAATTCTAATGCGCCATGTAAGCACTTGCCTGGGAAGTGGGATAGCTGAGATACTTACAAGCCAGGTCGTCACAGTCACCTCGAAACACGTAATCAAAAAGATACCTTACTCTTGATAGAGGCTCCTCCTTGCTAATCCAGACAGCACCGTCTCCAAACTTCGATAGATGGATTTCAAAGTAGCAGGCACACTCGGCATCAATTCTTTTCGCCTGGGTTCCCGCAACGACTCGGTGTAAGTCATCATTCTACGGCCTCCTGTTCACTTTTAGCTTATAAACGTTTGCAGCATCGGCGCACTACAGATATGACTACGAAAAATGTGAGCGGATGGTCGGCAGAGGAAGTCAAGACTGAGGCGAGCAACAAATACGTACAGCTGCCTCCTTATACCAACGCCGATTACACATGCTAAACAAACCGAAGAACGATGGAAAGCCATGCGTCGACGAGGAACAAGAATCGGGAGACTTTCGCATCTCGCCTGATAATGTTTGCGCAGTTTATGTCAAGGAAATAGAAGAGGGGTGGTTTGTTGATTGTGGAGGGACACGTGGGTTTCAGAGGGCGACATTCTAGCTGCTGTGGCCGAAGGTGATATATGCATAGCCCACAAGGCGAAGGTGGAGTGGTATAAACGTAAGAGCGAAGCAGGATGATAGTTATAATGTCAGTTCCGTAATGCTATTTAATACAATTGTTTTCTACGCCACAGGCCACAGGAGGTCTCTGAATATGCCTGGCCCCAGCGCAATCTTCAACCTCTTCAACTGTACCAGCGGTGCCGGGTTCCAGTTATGGCCGAACAGAATGATCTGCAGTATGCGTGCTAGTTGTCGAGATTCGATAGTTAACTCGGCACTGCTGTAAGCACCGTAGTCGGTACTGATAGCGACATCCATCGGCCACTAGTAATTCAATGTGAAGCAAAGAGCGAACTGCAAAAAAATAAAAAATAAAACACTAAAAAAAGAGCAATCATCATGGTATTGAACCACACCCGATTTGAACGGATAACCTGACAGATCACCCGCCAAATCGAGGATCTGTGGCCCGGGCTGCTTTTACTCTTCGGTCTTTGCTTCGGATATCATGATCCCCACCCTGACCATGATGGTGATGTCCTTGGGCTACGATTGGATAACCTAGGACAGTGGGACGAGATCCCTCCTGCGGTGAGTCATAGATGTCATACGATCACAATCTCAGAGACTGGGCATCGGAGAAATCGAACTGTTTTCGTGGCCTGTTTCCTGAAACTCGACGGCGGGCAGGAGACCGTTGCTGTCCCCCACCCAGCTTTGGTATCTCGACCTTCAAGGCACGATGAAGCTTCTGGCATTTCAAAGTCTTGAATCATGAATCGTGAAATCTTGAATACATTTGAAGAGTATCTCAAACATATGGAGTTAGGAAGGAGGATCTAGAATCCAGATTCCAGGATTTTGAGCTCACGATCACAGCCACCGCGGTTCAACCCAGTCACACCAAACCAACTGTTGGCTCCTAGGTCCTGAGTCCCAGCACATTTACATATATCCCTGCAGGACTGTCGGCGGCTGTCATGTTTTGAAGAATCGGCGGGTAGGACTGGGACGGTGGGGATCAGGGCGTCTAGAGCAATAGCACGTGCCAGGTTGTAGGAATTGGAACTGTGTGGTGATGGAGAGAACGTGAAAGCAATAGGGAGTTGTTCAGAAAGCTCCTCATTTCCATGCTTTTGAGTCTTGAGACGGGCCCTGGCAGCTCAGGTTCACCCTCGGCTCTGACGCTTGGCGTCATGATCTTGAAGATTTGGTCCTGACCTACCGCTCTGTGTCCACGTCAGTGCAGTCCGATAACAGCGGCCGCACCTTATCACCGTGTCCAGTTGGAAAATCTTCAGCCAATAAAAGCCTGGCGTCAAAAATATGAATTCTTTATTAGTAATCTACCTGAAGGTAATCAACAGGGGCCGTCAGGATTCCGTGCGCACGGGCCAAAAGTACCCAAATCCTCACCAAAATCACCGACTTTACTCTTCTATGAAAACACCTTTATCCCCTTAACTGCCAGAAGCACCCAAAGCACCCTCCGATTCAGGGGGGTTGCCATCACTACAGGGCCCGTGCGGTGCGGGGCAGGATAAAGAAAAACATCAACAACTCTATTTTCCCACTTATTTCCCCACCAAAATACCTTACCTTAAATGCAATACCATGGCCGAATACGCAATACATGATCCTACCGATGCAGGGACTCTCCGTCCAAATGCAGAGCCTCTACAGAATACAGGTGCTACTTTTCACCCTATGGAGCTGGAAGACTTCGATTTTGAGGTCCATTTGCCTGAGGATTGCTCTCCAGAAGATCCTATTTCCCTCTTCACTCAATACTACAACAAAGACATGATTGATGCAATCGTTTTAGCTACAAACTCTTATCAACTAAGTTTCTCAGAGAATGACTTACTGCCAAACTCTCGTGCAAAGGATTGGTTTGATACTTGTCGCGAAGAAATCTACTTGTATTTAGCCTTCTGTATTTACATGACTGTGTACCCTCTTAATACTATTGAGGACTACTGGAATACGGCTATTTTAACTCCTTTTCACCTGATTACGAAGGTCTTTTCACGCAATCGATTCCAAGCTTTACGACGACGATTCCGAGTCTCAAGTGACGAAGATGCCCATGTGTTTGAAAGAGTACCCTCCCCACCTAATTTTAGGTGTACTGGACTAATATTTACATAGACGGAACCACTTAATACTCATATTCAAAACGTCAACTTGAAGTTCTGGAAACCTGGCCGTGATTTAGCTATCGACGAAGCTATTCAACGGTACACAGGCCGATCAAAGGTTATTACAACGATACCTAATAAACCTACTCCCACCGGTATTAAGATTTGGGTAATTGCACAACAAGGCTATTTTTTACGGTGGCTTTACCACCAACCAGGAAAGGGTGGAGGTGCTTTTGGAGTCAAAAAAATCAAAGGTCTAAACGCTACACAGTCTGTTGTACCATCACTTTTGAATCAACTTCCAGAGGCTATGTATCACGTCTACCTTGATAATCTCTTTACGTCTACTCAACTACTCGAATATCTCCGGAAAGAAGGCTTTGCGGCAACTGGCACTTGCAGAGTCAATTCAGGTGTTATCCAGGATCTCGTTGACCTTAAGAAAACGCGGCAAAAAGGGCCCAATGCTATGCCCTGGGGTACTACAGTTACTTTCCCTACGGAGTCGGAAAACGTACTTCATGCCGGCTTCCAAGACGGGGCATTTGCCTTAGCCATGTCAACATTTTGGGATGGTAAAACCAAGGTTTTACGGGTACGAAAACGACCAAAAGAGACTGCCGGAAATGCAAAGGTCTCTCGGAAACCCTTTGGAAATCACCCTACCAAAAAACTCGCTATTCCAGAGCTTTTTGACGAATACAACCATCATATGGGAGATGTTGACGTAGGGGATCAACTTCAGGGGCATAATGGAGGCCTTAGGCGTTTACGAAGAGGCCCAATTCAAGCTCTCCATCAATATATGATCTTGGTAGTTCTCACTAATTGCTATTTGATATGTCGATACTCCGAATACAAGCTTCAGAACGTCAAATTAAGGTCGCAAGACGATTTTCGCCTTCAGCTTATTGAAGCATTAATCGCCATGGGAAAGGATGCGCCTGGATCCCGAAAACGACAGGTTTCAGAGCTATTTGGAACCTCTTTATCAATCCCTCTTCATTGCCATGAGCTTGTCAAAATGCCGACGAAAGCAAACTGTCGAACATGCCAAGGGGGAAGGATTAGAGACAGATCAATCAAAAGAGTGGCTCTAGCTGAAGTTGCTAATAATTCTGGCCGATCTAGTAGAAGAGTCACTTCTACATTCGGATGTAAACAATGTCAGGTCCACCTTTGTAAAGCAAACAATTGTTTTGCGTTGTATCATAATAATTAGCTGTAGAATACACTGAGTTTGGATGACTGCCTGTAATTTTAGTGTTCGTCGCTTAATTTAGGGTATCGTTACAGGGGCCTTCAGTGGGTCAAAACTCTGGCAGTTAAGGGGATAAAATCAATTAAACTTGTAGCTTCAAAGTCTGAGAGCTAAGCTCAATGAATTGTACAATTTAAAATATAAATATCTTCATGTAACGTTGCGTTGTAGTATTACCACCAGGAAATTGTTAGCGAAATCGATAATTAAGTGTGAAGGTTGGTTGTCACGTGCCTAGCTACCTCAGGCCGCTAATCGTCAGCACGCCTTCGGTGGGCTTCCTGTTATCGCTTTCGCTCTCAGTCAGAATAAGCGAATGCGGATCGGGAGCGAATGCGGATTGATTTTTTGCCCGCAAAATCGCATCAGATTTCTTAAAAATCTCGACTTTAATTACAAATAACTTAGCAACGAAAGTAAATATAGTTATAAAAAATTAATACGTATATACAGAAGTCCTTAATTATTAATTATATTAATTTTTTATATATACTTATTTTGTTATGTTGAGTTTTATTTGTATTTTTACATTTTTCCCACCAAAAATTTGCGCAGTCCAAATTTTCGTGTTCCTGATTTTTGATGTGTTTCTCACTTTTTCCCACCAAAAATCGTCGAAAATCCGCATTCGCTTCCGATCCGCATTCGCTTATTCTGACTGAGAGCGAAAGCGATAACAGGAAGCCTACCGGACGGCGAGCTGACGATTACCCCCTATTCCCGTGTATATATAGCCTCTCGCAGAACCCTTCTGGTTCTGCACCTTAATATTCTAAGCACTTGAACCACTGCTTTTGCCCTGCCGCTCGTCACATTAAGACATTACACGCTAGCGTTAGACCATATGACAAAAGTTTCAATACAAAGTATAATGATCTTGTAAAGATGTTTATACTTATAACTTCTTAGAGTAGATTGTAGTATATATTTGTTGAATAATCAAGTCGTGAAGAGGGTGAGTTTGGTGATATTTCGGCTATTTCAGAGGGGTGCGCACGGAATCCTGACACCCCCTGTTGTAATTAACGAACCCACCGATTCGTGGAGGGGCAGCTCTGCCTCAGGCCGTCCAGTAGCGTTAAGCTCCAGCGTGGTCGCCCGCTTTCTTCTCTTTACTATATCTTCTTCTCTTCTTTGGCAGGGGTCTAATTCAAGGGTGCATATATATATCCAACTCTCCCCCATCGATATTCTTCATCCTTTTGAGCTCTTCTAGCACTTCTTCTTGAACGATTCACATGATTTGCAATCGTTCTAAATAGTCCAACTCGTCCTACATTTATTCCAGATCAAAAGCTGTGCTTTGATCCTATTCTACGCCACCGGAGGGTTCAGCGGACCGGCACTCACCAAACCCACCACCCAGCAATCACAACTCTGCTGGCAGAGCTCCCAAAAACTTGAAGATATTCCGACTCCCGCACCAACCATACCACGGTCCCCCACTACAAACACTCTGAAACCCGCCCAAAACCATCACCATCACCCACGTACCTCTGCCCAAGCTTCAAACGAACCGCAAGACAACCTCAAACGGGGTCCTACAACAAGACTCACCCCAGGCAACGCCCGAAATGGAAGAATTACTTGCCAGCTCCGCAGCATCACGTCAACTAGCTATGGAAGCGGCTCAGAACTCCCAGACATCCTCCAACACGATCAGCCCCAGGCCTAGCTCCCAGTCAAGGCCAATCAACCCCGATTTGGTCATTCCTGATTCCCAGCCACGTCCCCCAGCACCTCCGGGTTCACCATG
>MU270707.1:0-29136 GCA_021432625.1 Leptodontidium sp. 2 PMI_412
TGGGTCGTAGATCAGAGATGTTTTGAGGGTTGAATACTCACCATCGACTTTTAACAGGTGTCATAGCGATTATTCGGTATCTAACGATACCTCTGAATCCAGGTTATCTAACGGCGATGTCAGCATCCAATTAGCTGATGGTTTGGCCGTATAATTTGAAGCGTTTGTTCTCGCGGAGCGGAGTTGGAGTTGTGAAGTTGGGCGAAGTCACGTGACCACAATATCTTCTCTTTTATCCGAAAACCGAAAAAAGGTGGCAGCAGGTTTTGGATTGACCAATCAGACACCTTGGTACCTTTTGGCTCGTGCTTGTTTTGGACCAGATTTTGGCTCGATTCTGGCGACCTTTTTGGCTGTAGTTTGCAATTCAATCCATCCGCTGGCTTCAATTCCAGCCTTTGCTATGCCAGAGGCTGAGGATCAGTTCAGAATCCGGCCTTCACCTCTGATTCCACAATCTACCCCTCGTCCAAACGTCTGATTCTGCTCTACAGTCCGATATCTTACCACACTGCCACAACCTCCTCGTCGACAGCATCTGATCTGCTCTGGCCCTGATTCGTGCCATGCTCCTACAACCTCCTCGTCGATATCGTCCGATTTCTGCTCACGTTCCGAATCTGGCCGTCTGCTCTACTTCTACGGCATCCACCTCCACAATAAACGACCCGCTCGTCGACAAACGACTTCCTCGAGAGAGACGATTCTCAGGGTCAAATCGATTCCCACGCTCTTCCTTTTCTCAATAACAGTGATTGTTATGCTACATCAGTCTGCATCTGCTTCGCCATATCAATGATTTACCCAGGCGACTTCTAACCCGTCTCGCCTCGAGAGTGGACGATTCACTTGAACAAAACAACAATGGGACATAACGGAGTACGGATTTCAATTTCCTTCGGGGGACCGGCGGATATGCGACAGCAGTAGCAAGTGGGTTCCTCTCGCAAGTCGTAATTAGCACGCCATTCCGGATGGATTGGCACTGGTACAGAGGACAACCTGGATTTCTTTGGGGGTGGAAGGCGCGAGAGCGTCTCTCCTATGGAAGGACGATACCTCAAGCATAGAGCCCAATAGCCCAGACGCAGAAGAAGGATCCTCTGACCACTCAGATATGGCGGCTATACAGCAAGACAAAGAAGCAGCTGCCAAATCAAGAGCGCATGGAGAGCTTGACCAAGCGCCTGCTGGCTATGAATCTACAGAAAGCAGAAACAAGAGGATGCTGCTTGGTATGTTGGAATTTCACAATGCTTGAGCACAGGATATTATTTAATTGATTCAATGTAGGTTGTTACGGCGGAACTCGAGCGTACCAAGTAGGATTGAGCGACCATGAACGTACTCAGATTAGAATAATAGGCACCAGGATGCTATAAACTTCGACGAGTTCATCTTCACCGATAGCGTTTCAACTTCAACAGGGCTATTATAGCAGACCGTCTGCTTCCTCCCATCCGACTCACCTCTTGTTTTGTCCGAACATTTTCGACGATGTACAACGAGCGGCATCTGCAGGTAGCCTATTCCCTCTCCAGCATCCACTCGCCTTCAGCATCGTCCCCAGCGAGGGCTCATCTGTTCCGGGCTCACTCCTACTTGTTTACCGAGCAGCAGAAACACACGATAGATCGGTTGATGGAACGGCACTCAAGACAAGAAGCGGGGACTCGCGACACTAGCGCGCATGCGCCCCACCAACAACAACAACAACAACAACAACAACAACAACAACAACAACAACAACAAGCAATTGTCAACCTCCACCACAACTCCAGATTCGCGTCGCAGATTTTATATTGATTTAAGAAGGCCCAAATACCTCATTTCTGGAGTTTGGAGATCTGCGGAGTTGATTCGACGCCTCTGAAGCGTTTGGCGCCAAGTCATGTTCACTTTCTCCGGCATCTCTACAACTTCTCCTCCACAGCTCTCCTTCACAACCACCTCAAATTCCGTCATAGCCAAAGGCGTTGATCGATATTGTAAACCTCAGCAGCAGCAGAAGGACCGAGCTTCTGCACTACCTCAACTCCGCAACAAAAACAAGAACAAAATCAACGTCACGAACGACATCAAATGCCCACCTCAGAATCACTGGAGAACATCAGCTCCTCAACCAAAGTCAAGCCACACTTTCTGTCTCCGTCCGACGATTCAACAACTAGCACAGAGAATGATTTTCCCCAAAGCTGTATTGACTTCAATCTCAAAAGGATCAAAGCATATTATACCCTCCTGCAGAGGCCTCTCAAACAATGCTTGACGTTTCTGAGAATCTCGAATCTCGAATCTCGGACGAAGCAGAAGGTAAGACGCCACAATACTCTTCCATTCAGACGCCCCCTAATCAAGTCCAACAGATCAGGCACTTGCAGAGTGGCTTGAAGAACTTCGAAGCTTCGGGGATGACTTGCCAACCCTCTGTCGCTTTTCATACGAGCAGAAGCATAGCCAAAATATGAGGGGGCTCCAAAAGCACATCGGTGACAGCCCTCCAGAGATGGGCATGGCTGAGTCCAGGAGACAGAACTTTATCGTCACCCGGCATTATATTGGACCTCTCGGATCTCATCTGAAAGCTGCACGAATACTCATTGTTGCTGGTCTGAGAATGCCAGATCTGTTTGAAAACGTCACTGTCGGGATTTGCCCTTCACCAAAATCACATTCGTTGCCTCCTCCGACTGACTAGCTGACAATATCAGAGGGGATCATAAAGCGAATCCTCCCGCAGGATTCAGAAGAAGCTACACAGTATCAAGAGGCGCTAGCAAGTATGGATGCCAAGTTCAATATTCAAGACCGTCTTCTGTTGATGATGACAGGTTTATTAGTTGCAGTAAACCAGCGTGCTATTGCTGCTACGCCACCTCTTCCTCGTGTCTTTTTTCACCCCCTTTATCTTCCCATGGATTCCTCTACACCGTGGAGCTGACCAGGGACCCACAATTGCTATGATCTCCATGTCAATTGGTACTTCCCTTCCAAGACCGAGTCTTCTTACTTCTTCCCTCGAGAATCCCTCTTCTTGGGATTATGCCTTGGGTATTTGTGGATTGTCTTTACTGTTTCCTTAACCACGGTAGTTCCAGGAAGTACTCCAGGGTAGTTTGTACTTTGGGAAACGCGAGATACTATTTCCCCCTTCTTCGTCTGGGATGCTTGTGTACCAGATGAGCTAAAATGTGTTTTGGCCAAAGGAGAATCGACATTCGAGTCTTTGATCTTCTCGGGTGGGCTGCCATCTCTGTCGACGTGCGCCTTGATATCAACCTGGGTCTGAGATCTTCGTCTTCTGCTAGATCCTGCAACCACTCGTGCCTGAGTCACCGGACTATCTTCTGGTGTCTCCAATGACACTTCACTGCTAGTCGGTGTAGATATGTCGGCCCTGCGAGTCCTTTGTACGTTGGTTCGTACTCTTTTAGCCTATCTTCTGCCACATCTAGACTTTTCTGGAGTGTCTTGACCTCTTGTCTTAGGCTGTTCACAGTCATTTGCAGATCATGCCCATGCTTCTACTGCTCTTCGAGCTCTTTCCTCACTTCGGCCAGCATTTTCCGCAATCTTTTGATGGTCGAGCCGGCTTCGGCGAGTCGTTTCTCCAAGCTTTCAATCTCCTCCTCGGCTAACTTGTAAACGTTTTGAAGACGTCGGTATTTAGCTGCAAATTCTTCCCTGTCCTCATCCGTGAAATGGTCATCGAGAATGTCCTCTGGTCTCTTTCTTTCGAGCACGCACGTCCGTCATCTGATCCTTTTTCTTATCCACTTCTTCCCAGTATTTTTCCTCTCGTTTAGTCTCTTCGTCGAGCAGTCGCTCCACTTCGTCAATTTCATGGCCTAGAGAGTCTTTGCTAGCTTTTCCATTCCTGTCTCTGGTAGCGGTGTCCGAGGCATCTGAGGACGAAGTAATCAGCTCTCTCTGTATGTGAACAATGTAAGTGGCAGGCTCTACCCATCGCTTTGCCCTCCCCCCCCCCAGCATCAAAAGCATTTGAAGCGGCGGGTTTTACTATAGTTTTGACTCGGAAGTAGTACTTATTCTTTCTAGAAAGGGTCGTTATTTCACTTTGAAACGTCAATGTTCTGCTATTGGCGCTGGAATTAGAGACCTTGGTAGCACTTGACTAACTGGTTGAATAGTATATACTATCGAGGACTATGTAGACACGGCCGTTGTATATTGACATGCGGAATGAATCGAATCGACTAATAGTATCAAAATATGGCTAAATCATGAACGTTGCTCGTGTGGTATGTATAATACCTTATGTAATCCTAAACATCTCATCCTCATTCCTCTCGTCTCTCAAAAGCTCTTCCCCATTCATCAGGCCATGCACATAACAATCGCCCACAAACTCCATCGACCCATCCCTTCTCGGCCGCATAACATATGGCACAGTACAGCCATATAATACAACAACGACATCTCCGGCCTGTATACCAGGACAACCCAACCCAAGCAGCTGCTCGCTGGTGGCAATATACGGTCTTCCAGCACATGCAAGTGCCATAGCGGTGCTGAAGTCTAGCAGCGTCTGATACTCCTGGACGGACAGCTCCTGGCGGTCCAATGTGACGACGCGATCTACGAACAAGGCCGATCCGTTGGGAAGAGTCGCCCAGTTCGGTGGGACCTCGACCTCGCCCGTTTGGATCCTGCGGAGGATTTCGGCGCGGAAACTGCAAGCTTTCTGGAACAGATGGTACGCTTCCACGGCGTTGCCGTCCATCGCGGGATTGGCTCTGGAGGCCGCAAGGAGGATGGTGGCCTGGAATCGCGGGGATTGATCTGGACCGAGGCCGTAGGTCTTTTGGCAGAGCCTTATCGCTTGTTGGTGCCACAGATGCGTCGCTTCGTTGCACATCTCGTTGTGCTTCATGTCCGGGCGCGTTTCTGTGAAGGCGGTCTGCGGGACAATCTCGCTGATGGTTGCTACACGGAAGCCGTTGGCGCAGAGCTCGGTGGGTGTGATATAACGTTTGATCAGATGGCGGGTCCCCTCTGATATACCGGCTAAGAAATCTCGACTCTCGAGTCGAGAAGCGTATGATGGTGGCGAGTCCATACTAGGGACCCAAGATGGCAGGCCAGGTATCCGCTCTTGTGACGGGGCTTGCGACAGAAAAAGCCATTCGGAATCATGTTCAAGCATGCATATTGAGAAACGGGCATACAGCTGGGCTGTAGTCTGCTTGGAATATCGCTTTTGCACAGCGGCCATTTCTTCCCGGATGCTCTGCGGAGCTACACCCATGAGAGCATGTACCCTGTCCGCATCCATCGTGACTAGGCGCTGGCGCGACTCCGTCACAAGCATGCGGAATCTATGGTAGCTGAATCCGTCCATCAGCTCGCGAACCGACGCATTCTGAGGCCGCAAGTTGTGCAGACTAAGAATGCCGATGATGGCATCGTTCATGCCTTTGGTCGACACGCCTGGTAGCTGAATTATATCCAACGAGCCATACAAATGCACCTGGTACGCAAGTGCAACCAGGAGTTCGAAATCCACCTCGCGGTAGCCACACATGACGACGAGCTCCCTCGCTAGTAAGGCCTCCTGCATTGTCCAAAGGCGGCGGAACCATGGACGCGAGAATAGATGCCCATATATTTGGCCGTGCTTCGTATTGATGGCACTCGCCAAGTTAAGGGGCAGATCCTCCCTCGCGGCAGTTGCTTCGTTCAGCCTCATAACCTGATGCAGCATGCCCTCCATACTTTCTAGCGCCAGATCGCTTTCATTCGCGGTAGGACCCAGCCAGATAAACACCTTCGTCGCCTTCGAGTATATCTTGCCCATTCTGTAGATCTGATCAAGCTTTTCGTCCTCATCTCCCTGGTTGATGCATATCTGATCGATCCAGACTAGCTGGCCCGCGTTCACCTGATTAAGCACCTCGAGTACGGTCTCCGAGACCGCGAAGCTCTTGTTCGACAGTAGCGAGTCTTTGTTACAGAGGAACATACCTCTCTTCTGGCTCGTCGGGTCCCAGCAATAGCTGATGGCGATGTAATCTGGTGGATCCTCTAACGAGTGACTCTCCAAGGACGCCATTGGATGTGTAGCCTGAGCAATTGACTTCAGGAACCGAACATGGCCCTTTGGTAACGGCAGGTACTCAAAAGTAGTCGGTAATGCGAGCGCGACACTGGACATACTTGTGTTACCCTCGATGTCCCTCCTCGACTCGACTGTGCCTTGTAGTCGGCTTTCTCCGAGGATGCGCATGTTGCTAAAGTTCACAGACAGGTTGGTGATTCTGATATTTGCCGGTGTCTCGCCTTCGCCCAGCTTCGCCGTGAGCGACGCAATCATCGACTCATGATACTCTGGCGGCATACTCGCGATGCCATCGCAGAGAGGAGTGCACACATGTGTTCCTGGAGGAGTCACGTCTGGTATCTGTGGTGGCTCGCTGGAAGAGGAGGTGATGGCTGAATCCTCCGCAGGCTGCTTCTTGTGGCGGCGAAATAGTTTGCGCATTTTGAGATGTAGTCTGAGAGGCCGTCATGACCCATCTTCGTGCTTCTCTGCGTTTTTATCAGTACAGGAACTTAGAGGGGCGGGGTTGTTTCGCACTTGATAGAATATACAGAAGTGGAGTACTGAGAGCTACAGACATACTCAGTTGTACGTACAGTCCGCACCGGTCGACCCGGCTGCTGTCATTTTGTCAAGTAGAGGGAATACGTGGAGGGAATATATATAATATATCTAGGTATATACCAACAAGTCATGGATTGCAAAGTGCCCGTTGATTTCCCAGTCTCTGGCGGCATAAGACCACCTGCAATCCATCCATGACCTGAATGCCCAGGTGAGCTCCAGCTGCAGGTGCAGCCCTCTGGTCAGCCCGGTGATGTGAATTGATGCCTGAGGCAACAAAAAGTTACTGCCCGGTCGGGTCCGGTCCGGTCCCGTCCCGTCCCTTGCGTTCCTTAAGTTTGTTAACAAAGCAGGTCACGGGTCAGATCACCAATCATTCTTGTAAATTGGTAGCGGAAGAGTTACCGTTCTAAGACTGTAACTACAGGTGCCTATATGCATGTAGATAGGCAGAAGTAGGCAACAAAGGAAACAGATGAGTCAATCATCATGTGATAGAGTCCCGTGACTCATGGCAAGAGAGTACCAAAGAGGTCAAAACAGCTCACCGTATTCTAACAGGTGTCGCAAGCCGAGGAGTCCCGGGAGAAAGCACTGCCCGTCATGGCATTGTCGCACCCCAGTAGAGTCAGAAGAGTGCGACGAAGGCTCTCTGTCCTAGAGTTTGTCGTGCTCACAGATCTCCTTCACACCCATAACCTTCCCGACAGCCGTCTTGACTGTAATATCATCAATGTCGCGAACTACCCACGAATGACGTTTGACCTCCCTCAGTTTAATGCGCTCCGCAGGATCTTTAATCAGCAGCCTGCTCAGCAGATCGTATAACTCCTCGTCAATATCCTCGAACGCGAGTTCCCCCTCCTCTCTATAGGGACCAGTCGATAGACTCATGCCTGTATTAAGCGGCGACTGCGAAGTTGAGCATGATGGGTCGACAGCTTTAAGGCGTCGTCTCGGAATATAAACCTCTTCGTTTGTAATTGCTCGGTATAGCTGGTACTCATCTTCCGCTATGAATGGGAGACGAGCATAGATGAGGCAGTAGAGGGTGACACCCAAAGACCAGACATCGATTTGCTCCGTGACTTCCGGTTGCTCGACATCGCAGTCCGTGTAGCAAAGCTCGGGGGCGAAGAAGGCCGGTGTGCCTACAGTCTTGGCGAGTTCCGGGTTGTTATCGAAATCTGTGGCATCCTCTTCAGAGATATCTTCTTCCACCTCCCCTTCTCGGAGGTGTCTGCCGAAGTACGAGACCCCGAAATCCGCAATCTTTACACGATGATCTTTGGTCCACAACAGATTAGCAGGCTTGATATCACGGTGGACGATCCCTTCGTAGTGCAGATACTCCAATCCCAGTACGGTGTCTCTAATGGCCGATCTAGCTTGGTCGATCGTTAAGCAGGGTACATAAGAAAATTCATCGTTGAAGGCGTAATGCTGCGGCATATCATCAACAGATGGCTTGCATGATATCATGTCGGTCAAACTCGGTGACCGCCCTCGAAATGGGGTATCTTCGAGATAGATGTCGCAGGTAGTTCGGTCAAGGGCGTAAGACGATCCGTGGTTCGACGAGATGGATTGCGACGGGCTAATAATCTCGTCTTCATCGTCGCCATCGAGCGAGGGGATGTCGAACTCCGTCGGAAGTGGAGTATTGGCACGAGAGCTCGACGTCTCGGGTCTAGGCCATTTCTGTGTAGGATCATGCGTCGCGTTTCGTGGCAGTGGTACCTTTCCGGATTCCTCCTTGTCCACACCATGGTCAAATCTTAAATAATCGACTCCGTGTGCTAGTTGCGGTTGAGAGATTCTTGCCCGTTGTGTCTTCTTCCGCTGGTGACGCCGCTGGAGCATCTGAAAATGTTCCTCATCATGTCCCATATCCTTCTCTCTTCTAATGTCCTTCTCAATTCGACGCCTCTCGTAAAGACATATCCGCCAGTCCCCCTCCTTGCGCCATGCTATCTCTCCAAGCTCAACATGTTCTAGAACCAGATATATCTTCTTCAACACTGGGTCGTCGATAATCTCAAGTAGACCGACGATATTAGGATGACGTACTTTCTTAAGGATGGCAATCTCTCTCTTGGTTTTCTCCTCTGGTGAGGCGGTAACCCTTCCAAGTCGACGCTTCTTGGAGAAGCGTGGTATGATTTTGATCGCAACATAGTAGTCCGCCTTCTCGAGACTCTGTGCCAGTTTGACCTTACTATAAGTGCCTCTGCCTATCTCGTCGATGATCTCGTATTGATTTATCCTCTTCCGTCCAGTAATAGAGTCCTGCTCGACTTTGGCTTTGTGGGTTCTGGTTTGCAATTATTAGCATTGATAATAACGTTATGCTGTAAAAAATTTCGAGTCGCAGAATCTCAGTTACGAATACGCATGAAGCTAGAAGGGAATTTGGTCGTACGAAGCTGAATGTTAGAGGGAGACCTCTATTCTCCTACAAGCTGGCTGTAGGCTGAGTTCGGTAGATCTAAGATCGCGCATCAAACAAGGAACGACATGCTCACTCTTGAACGGTGTGCATCCGCAGAGGATACGAGAACGGGTCTGAACGAGGGGAGCTGTCGGGTAGAGACAGCGGTTGTTGATGCTGGGAAGCTGTCGTCGGACTGAGCGGGCCAGGACTATGCGATGGCGTACTGGTCGATGGCTTCGAAGGTGTTGATTGAGGATTCATTGTTCGCGTACAGCAGTGCAGCTATCGACATATTTTGATACGCCAACTAACAGAGCTTGATACTGTCAGCAAGACAATATTCGAGATTTAAGACAGTGGTTGACGTATGGAAGACGGCAAGACGAGCTGTGGCTTTTGCTGCAGGTCCGCAAGATGCAGTATGTACGAAAGGGGGTGGACAGTGGGTCTCGTCCACCCTGGTATTTTGCCTTAACATTCAAGGTAATTTATGGAGAAAATTCTAGAATTTCAAACTGTTGATTGGACGAATAACCTGCTGCCCTACAAGGGCGGACGACACCCACTGTCAACCCCCTTTCGTACCCATCTTCAAGATCTGCGATATATTGTCCGAAGAAGGATGCGTGCAGGGGTTTGACGAGGGGCGCCATTGAGGAAGTTGATGTGCGCCTTTCTTGATACTGCTTAGCTCCAGCTGGTGACGCAATCCGTTACAAGACAAGACGGGATCCTATTGCAATTGGTCCGAGCGGCTAGGCCGATCTCGGGATAGGTTCGAATAACTATCAACGTCATAGATCCACGTTATCTCTACTATCATCTTGAGTTAGGTTTGAAGCTTTGGATATTACTGCTTGACGGCTTGCTCCCTTGTGATACAAGAGCCTCGGCGCCAACAGCTTTGCTATCTTGGGGCCGGGTACGCGCTCCATCTATGTGGTTACTCCAAAACACCACGAACATAGTAATCTCACAGGACACCTATCTGCCAACCACTAAAAACGACGTTGAGAAGATTGGCTATTGATGCCACTGGAACAAAGTACTAGAAATCCCCTGAGAAGGCATCCTTTACAGGGTCAGAGTCTGGATTTATAGGGGCTAGCTCGCCAAATTTTGGCATTCGGTAGAGCCGATGCGCTCTAATTTTGAACCTAGCAGCCCCACAGAGCACTGTACATCCTCCAATACGTGATTTCAGACAATCATGGCAACCAGCAATGTCTATTGTCTGAATTCGAATGGTCTTCAGTCATCATCCGATCCAGCTGAAGCCACATAATCGTCCTCACGGCGCAACTCCTTCCCATTCTCAATATTCTCCTCAATTCCCTTCAATACTTTCAAGTTCGGCAAGAGAACTCCTCGTCGTCGAGCCACCTCTTTCATTTCCCCAGTCTCGGTATGTCGGTACCCCACAATCTCCAGCTCTTCTAAGCTAGCAGGAAACCATTCAACCGAGGTCTTACCCGAAAGTTCTGCAAATCTGGAGGCGGCTTTGATACCGATTCGTAAGTGCGTCAGATTCGGAAAATAGGGCTCGCTTTTCGTAGCCTCGGCCCATTTCTCAGCACTTTCTGTGCAAGTCATGGATATCATTGTTGGAAGGTGCTGGACTGAACTCCGTGAAATTCGTGAAAGCGCGGTTGCTCATTAATCTATTCGAGGTCGCCCATGGCTTTGCTGTTGAAGCATATTTCTCAATCGCAAATGTCGTCAGAGCTGCTGACGCTCTTTCGGTATTCCAGCAACAGCCGATGCCTCAGTCAATGGCTGAGACAGACATGGAGGAGTACATGCTTATGTGGTGCGGTATCGCAATACTGGACAGGTCTGCATTCTAGCCCCTGACGGTCTACGGCATCCTCGAATTTTTTCTAGCCATAATCTGACTTCTGCGACTAGATTCATTGCAATAGAAAATGGCCAATGGTCTCCAGTAACACGAGGTCGACAAATTCCTCCCAACATCCGGAATTGCGATCGCTTCGCCGTACTGAAGCACCCCTCAGCTGCGCTTCCACGAGCATTTGAGGCCTCACTCCTTCTGGACAACATGCACACCAATCTGCACCAACCGACTCCACATATGGCTTTCAACGTTGAGGAGGTAACAGCGATTGTGAGGACTGTGACATCCTTTGAGACTGTCATCAAGCAATCGGTTCCAGAGAACGAAGAGCTCTTCTCCACTTCCCTTGCCCTGTCAAGCACGTGAGTCAATATCTACCTCTGCTGGCAATTTGTAGTTCTGATGGATGGTAGCGCACTGCTCCTCGCGTACGAGAATGGTACCAAAGCAATTGGCCCAGATAAAACATTTACCTGCGCCTCGGCAGCCACTACACTCCTGAATGCGAAAGTTGATGATATTTCTGACATGGTTGCTGTATTGGATCGATACGATCTAGCTACTAAGGCACTGCCACTTCCGCCTTTCATGACCTTTGTCGTATACAGAGCTGCGGCAATAACCATGGGAAGACTACAGAGTGGCTCTGAAGCGGAAGCCAATTCGCAGAGATTGAAAATACTGCGAAGGGCGTTACGGTCAATTGCACCGAGATGGCTAGCTGGAGGTGAGAAGCTGTACCAAGCCCATTGCATTAGATCATGCTTACATGTTACAGAACGCTACACGAAACTGCTCGACGAAGACACAAGTCCTCGAATATTAAAGGCACTTAGCAACAACCCGAGCACTGGGCCTCTACAGTAAACGTCATTAGAATTTCTTCTTTCTATGGGACTAAGTATACCTCCAATTTTGTTTAGTTGAGTGGAGCTATGCCTATGCTGTTCAAAACTGGAAGTCATGCCCTTAACTTATCCCTACCCCAATCTTCCAGCAACGAGTTTCTTCAAACTCTCGTCACTCAACGCTTCCACGCCAAGCAGTTCATTATCCGTCACATCATACGCAGCCCCAAACCTATTCCCCGCAAAAACCGTCGACCCCAAAAATTTCATAAAAACCGGCGGACTGAAGTCCCCAGCACCGAACGACGCAAGCGCCTCCTTCATCATCTCACTCGTGTCTACCAAGGTCGTCTTCCACGTGATCTCCGGCTTCAGCTCCTTCGCAATAGCCAGGAGCTTGTTCTGTGTCAGTATCGCTTCCGAGATACGCAGCATGCGGTTGCTGGTCTCCTTCGGGTGTTTCAGGATCTGGGCGATGGCTTTACCAACACCTGCCATGGAGTTGGTGCTAAAGCGCGAGTCACCTCCATCATAGAGCACGGCTTCGTGCTTGTCGAAGTCGATAATGCCTATGGCGCCGAAGAGCATGTCGGTGAATGCACCCGTGGAGAGCACTGTGTATGATAAGCCCGTCGACTTTGACTTCTCGGCGAGATATTTCTGGATCTTGCCCACGGTGCTGTAGAATGGGTATTCGTGGAGCTTCGGATTGGTGGTCACGGCGCCGTAATCAGCGGGGATGAAGCGCTTTACGCCCGCTGCGATAGCAGCGTCGATGAGGATGGTTTGGCCTTCTAGTGCTTCCATGCCGACGGCTGAGACGACTGCGTCTTGACCCTGAAGTGCGGAGGTGAGGGATTCGACGGAGCTGTAGTCAACGGAGACAACTTTGACGGCGGGGTCGAAGGTGATTGATTTAGTGCCGCGAGTAAGGACTGTGACGTGAAGTTTGGGGTCCAAGAGTGCTTTGAGGACATGTGGACCTAGGTTGCCGGATGCCTATCTCACAGTCAGTGATGAAGTGCAATGGATTTTAGGAATTTCGCACCCCAGCAATTGCGACAGATTTGATCTCGGACATGATGAGGGATGGCGGGTATTTTGTTAGAAATAAAGCTGTTATTGTTGTATTTGAAGACTGAAGGATTGTGATTGATGTTCAAGCATATCGTGAAGGCTAGAAGCTCGTCTTTATATCTCCGGTCGACAGCATGGCCTCGTTCGCAACGGGTCAACATCACCTCCGATGATACGTCCTAGATTTGTAAGAATCTTCAATGTACATGCAACGAATCTGCTTCTTTGTGCAACTCAATATTATTTAGCGCGAGTAACGAAGCCCAGCCGTCACCTCCGCTTCTCTTCCGCATCACTCATGTCTCACCTCCGCACCACTCCCGCACGCACCCCACGGGTTTCGGGGCTGCACTACTCCGGGTTTAGGTTCCTCCCTGCATCCAGGCAGCGGACAATCAAAAGCTTCTCCTCCCACACAGCTCCCACCATAAAGTTAAAGTATCTTTTTTGATTGCTAATCACATGTATTTAGTCTGTTAGGAAGCCGGAGCTGACTTTATTGCAACTCCTGTTTTCCAAACATTTATTCTTCAGGTTCACTCTAACTAAATTGTTGTCCCCATCAACGCAGTGCCGAAGCTATATTCAGAATCATGCCGGAACACATATTACTATTCGGGGCGACAGGTACGAACATTCTAACAAGGACTGCTCCTTCAAATAACTAATCTAATATGTCGCAGGTGGTATCGGCTTGCTATTTTGCGAAGAAGCTCTCTCTCAAGGCCACAGCCTAACATTACTCGTGCGCAACCCTGGAAAGCTACCTAGCAACATACGCACCAACACCAGAGTCAATATCACCGAAAGCCAACTGAATGATAAGAGTGCTCTTCAAAGAGTCGCCTCATCTGGTGCTAGCATCTTCATCTCATTCGCTGGACCAGTAGCAGGCTCAAAAGGCACAGTAAGTCTGCAAGTAGCTTGGTCTTGTTACATGCCTTTGAAATTTCACTGACAAAACCCAAAGGCTGTTCTCGATTGCATGAAAGTTCTCTTTCCCCTTCTTATCGCCAACAATTTCAAGCGTGCCATGGTCCTAGGTACACCTTCATTCCCAGCACCAGAAGACAAAGGTGGATTCAAGTGGAGAGCGACTATAGTTTTAGTCAAGGTCATTGGAGGGTCAGCATATGAGGAATTCCATGGTCTAGGAAACCTAGTATCTTCGTACAATCCAAGAGAGCTGAAGTGGACGTTGTTTCGCGTGCCATTTTTAGGAAATGGAGATGCGGCACCTGTTGTCGCGACGTATACGGGGTCTGGGAAGGACGGATTGTTCCTTTCTAGGAAGAGTATTGTGGCTTGGACGTTGCAGGAAATGGGACAGGATTCGGACTGGATTGGCAAGTCTCCTATGTTATGTAACTAAGAGCTTGAATCTTAGAGTACCGGGTTTTCTTGTCTGCTAAGACGCTTGATTTGACTGTACTATATGATGTCAATATCTCGCTCTGAGTCGTATAATTTATGCTTGCAGTACGCGCAGATGTCTCAATTGTGCAATCGTAAAGAAAGTCTCCCTGCATCCCGTTTCATCCTCATCGCTAGCTCTCGGATGTGTACCATACGTCCGCTCCGAGCTTGCCATTATCGCTGCGAGGACAACCTTGATCGTACGCTTCACATAGTCTATGCTCTCGACGTGCCCCATGCTCGATGTTGGGAAACACCTATTTGTCTCTTCTGCGATGCTTTGACTTGATCCTGATCGACGCGAGTAGGAAAGGAGAAGCTTCGCGAGAATTCGCCAACACAGCGTTCAGAGACCCAGTATCTGTGATCGGGCTTCTTGTTACCTTCGTCCGTTTTGACGACGGCCGTGCTAGTGTTGGTGCTGTCTTTCTGAGACTTTTGTGCGTTGTTTTCGCCGCCTTCAGGAATCATGCCTGATGTCTCTGGTCCCTCGACGGACCCCGCTGGAGGTGTATCATTGTTGAATGAGTGTTCGGAACGGCCTTTGACGGTTAAGGTTTGCGGGTCTGTGAACTCGATATCGACGTCCGGTGATCCTTACGAGCATCACCGACCGTTACACTAGGTCGGGAAACTGTTTCCGCTGGCACCTACCGGAGCATTACAGTTAGGAACTCGGTAATGCAACAATTGAATGGTACCATTTTTGGTTTAGTCGGGTGTTTTGGAATATTCTTTCTTTATATTGCCAAATATTGTTGACAATAAGGAGTTTCCCATTCCGAAAACCCCTTGATCTATCAGTACATCACACGACTTCCTTTCGTTCCCAGCCCGTAGGTCTAATGTTCTCAATACCTTTGCTCGGATACGGCTTTCTATCAATAGTAAAAGCGCTATTGAAAGGATTGTGATCCACCTCTTGATTCAGGTTGCTCAAAGTGTGGTTAACCTCGCGGTGCTTGGCTTCATCAGCCCTAACTCTCAAAAGTAAATCCTTCATCGTCCTCTCTCCTTCTGGCATCTTCCAATACTTAATCGCAATATCTGGTGCCATCAATTTCTCCCAAGCTGGGAGCTTGCCTTCTTCAATATCCTGAATAGCCAAGGAGTAAGTCAAGACAGCTTCTTCTTCGAGGTACGCCACGAAACGATGGCAAGTGCGTGGACTGATGAGGTACGCTATGAACAGACTGTTGAAGAACACTCCTTGTGCGCCAATGATCATGATTTTCATGAGTGGTCCTGGTTTGGCGAGACTAAGGAATGTAAGGAGGTGCATGCGCTCATTGTATGCTTCTTCGAGAAGTGTCTCGATCCTAGAATAAATCAGCTTGTTTCCTTCAAAGATGAGTGTCTCACCATCCATTATCCTTCTTTAATCGCCTCAGGCTGTGGAGGTGTCTCAACATTCCTGCTACCATGCCAGGGACTCCTGCAACGCTCTCAAGAAACACGAATCGAGTGAGCCACTTTTGCTCAGTCATGCTATACGGTTTTGTCGTAGTCTGAGGGTTTTTGTTATCCGCCATCTTGGGTGACTCGACGTGATGTTTATAGCCGGTGGCAAAGTCTGTGCCTCGTCTTAGGAGGCGGACCATATTCAGAGCCGTCCAATCTGCCAAGTCTTTGGGTGGACGGTGGGCCACATATATGTTCTTCTTGAGATGAACTGTTTGGTGACTATGATTTATTGTCAGTTAAATCTGCTCGTTGAAATTAGTTGCGCAATGGAGTTCATACCTAGGACTAGGCCACATTGATTTTGCCTTTATCTTTTCTGGTGACGATGTTGCAAAGGGCTCTGGAGATAACTGACGACGGGCTATTGTAAATCTTCGAGGGATAAGTCCTCTTTGGTTGCCCTGAGAGATTTTGTAAGGTCTTCTTGCGAGAAGACTCAATTTTGAAGCGCTTCCTGAGGAAAGAGACATGTCGTTTAATATTCCTTGAGTCTAATTCTTGGTGAGATAACAATTGAGGACATGTTTGACAAGGACCTATACTTACGAAAGAGCAAGCAGCTCTGAAAATGTTCCGAGAACATAAGCCGAGGGAAGATTCAAACAAAATGCATGTGAATAATCATAGCCCACATGGGAAATAACTTCCTCAGAATACAGCATGCCGAAAGTTTGTTAGGTGAAGTAGTCACTTTGCCGTGAATGGTAAGAAAAGGGAGCCGTACATCGGGTGTTTTCGGAAACCTCTGACTCAGGTGCCCAATCTCCTACTTGAGATAACAGCCGAGATTCGAGGCCAAATTTCTTGAATTTTTCGAACCAAATCTAAATCAAACGAATCGAATTCGGGATGTATTTATTCGGAATCTATGGTCTCTGATTCGTCGGTTTCAGGGTCCATTTCGGGTGATTCGAGAGGTTCGTGAATCGGTCTGAATCCTGCATCGAAACAGCCCGATTTTGCCCAGAAACTGATCCAACTAGATGATTCCATTGTATATTGTGCATAACCGAAAATTAGGATGCTCTAAAGCTCTAATTGCATATTGTGGTCTCCTAGCTATATCTCTAAATGCCCTAAACCCCGCAACTTTCGCCTGTAGATCTCACTGCGGTATCAGACTCAATTATCCACTCCCATTATATCCGTAGATATCGCGCACCCCTAAAGTAGTCTGCAAGAGCATGACTAACTTGGGGACTCCCAATTAGTCTACAACGGGGAGCTAGAAGGGACTACCCAAATAGATGAGACTAGTATTATAGAAGGCTATAGTCTTAATAGATTTATTGTAGGGCACGCTAGAAAGCGTAAGGTTCAAGAAAAACAACTAGGTTCACGTGCTTAGACATTAATCCTTGAGTATATCTCTACAGTTGGAGCTTCGACAGCCTCTACTATAGTTTACAAGGGAAAATCGGTACAGCAACAGTGGTTTCTGTCTCAATTAGACGTATTCGACAAGTGGCACTTTACTGCAACCGATAATGGGTAAACGACCGATGCTACAGCTCTTGAGTGGTTAGAGAAGGTGTTTATCCCTTAAACGGAACCACGTGATCATTTAGCAAGACTCCTTATCCTAGACGGCCATAGGAGCCACGAAACTACAGAATTCCTTTGGAAGTGCCTTAAGCATAATATATACCTTTTGTTTTTACCTGCACATACGTCACACGTCTTACAACCTTTGGATTTGACAGTCTTCTCTGCACTCAAGCGTGCTTACCGGAAAGAGCTATAGAAGTTGAGTTCATTACTCGATTCTACACCAATTAGCAAGCGCAATTTCCTTGTTTGCTACCAAAAGGCACGTTAAGAGAGTATCACTCCTTCCAACATCAAAGCTGGGTGGAGGACTAATGGATTGTGGCTAGTATCTGTGGCTAAACCCTTAATGAGCCAATTACTATTAGAAAATAGTAATCGATTAACAAGTCCACCTCTTTAAGTGTCTCAGGAGGTACTAATACTATCCCCGGAGGCTTCTGGCACTTCAATTCAGTTATCTACTCCGAGAGCTAGAAAAGATATCCACTTACAGATACGTACCTTAGCGACGGGATCACATAATCAACTTCTAATACAACGCTTGTTTTCTAGGAATATTATAAAGGGAATTGACGAAAAGGACTACGAATTAGGGAAGGCAAATATAAGGATTAGAGAGTTAGAAGAGCGATTAGAGCAGTTAAGGCCGAAGAAGAGGAGGAAAGTCCAGACTAGTCCAAATTCCAAGTTTGTAACAACACGGGCTATTCGGGAGGCTCAAATCGCAGCTAGAGATCGTCAAATTATACTTATAAAATCAGAATCAAAAGGAGATTCAGATTCTACAGTTTCATGTATAAAAGTTGAGGCAATATAAAGTTATTAAGTCTTGAATAGGTGGTGCTGGAATTAAGCGAGGTGGTCGGAATGCGGGGGTGGTCGGAAAGGGGGGGTGGGACGTTAACGTAACAAAGCTTCACAAAGAAACATACCTGAAGATCCTCGAGCTTCTTGATCATAATTACGCCTTCTGACACGCTTTTCAACAGGCTCAGCGCCTCAAGCCAATACAAGAAGCACTGACGGAGGAAACTGTAAACTGAACCGCTGTCCTTGAGGTCCTTGATCGTGTCTTTTGTAATTCGACTTCCGAGTAAATGATCGACCCAGTAAAGACAAGAGTACCTTACGGCGGCGAGGGGATCTGGTTTAGGCGGTTCTACTTGGTCGATAGAGATTCCAGGAGCCCTTAGACTATAGATATCACGCCGTAGAGTTATGGACATGACTTGCAGTGATCGAGAGAAGATAGTGTTATGCACGTCTTGTGCTCTGAGGAGAAGTGGTTCTTGAGGTGCCTTTCCAATCAAAAATTCCTTTGCTGACTAGTGTACGAAAAAAATCGTGCGCTCTCGGATTGCGAGAAAAGATCTGCAGTAACCTATGATCTCTGCTAGAGCTTCATATTCGCCATCAACTCCATTGGGCATCTTCACCAAAGTCACTAGCTCGTCAATTGTGATGGGCCGGTACACAGTCGATACGACAGCCAGAACATTCATACAAAGCTCAGAATCCTCTGACGCCTTGATTTGATCCAGCATCCGCTGGTAGAGTGCATCAAGTCCAGGCGGCAAGGCTTTCAACTTCTGGATGGCTTTCCACCCTGAAAGATTCGACAGCTTCTGGCAGACTAACGCCACCCAGAGAAAAGTACCATGTGCGTTCAACGAAAGATGTTGCTGGATAAGTCCCCACCCCACCATTCCGATCACCCTTTTACACCAAAATCAACGATTTTCACTTAATAATATCTTTATAAAACGTTAATAAAAACTTATAAAATTAATAATATATAATATATAAGCTAGTTCTAATTAGGCAATTCTCTTAGATTTAAAATTTAAAAAACACCATACAAAAGTGACTAAAATTAATTTATGATTAAACGAATATAAATACTTTAAAAAAGGACGATTATAACCGATAAGACTATTGATTTAAGATTTTCAGTTATTAGATAATTCTATTAGTAGTTGTTAATATACATTAGAATAGACTTTTTCAGACCCCTGTAAAACAGTTATTTTAAAATTACAATATAACTACTAATAGAATTGCTTAGTAATAAAAAAACTGTTATAAAGACTCTATCTATTATTATATATATCAATTTCAAGTACTTATAACTATAAAATTAAAAGTTATTTTTAGTCACTTTTATATGGTGTTTTTTAAATTTTAAATTAACGAGAATTACCCGATTGAAACTAGCTTAAAGTGAATAAGCGAGGTTGTATATATACTCTTAGCTTATATTTTTAATTTAATGTACTTTTATTAACGTTTTATAAAGATATTATTAAGTGAAAATCGTTGATTTTGGTGTAAAAGGGTGATCGGAATGGGGGGGTGATCGGAATGGTGGGGTGGGGACTTAACGTCTCGTGTCTCGCTCTCATATTTGTTCTTCTCTCTTAGATCGTGAACTTTAGTTTGAATGAAAGTCGCAACGGCAGTGGAGACGGAATCTGCATTTAGCTCGAGACATAGCCTTTACTTCTGCATTGCTGTCTCGAGCGTCTTCTCAATTTCTGGCCAGTTGCGGCTAGAGACTACCCATTTAACACGAGTGGATACAGACGAAGTCTCCGCGATGAAACATAATAAATTTGGCAAGTCGACTACGCATTCATCGAGGGCATCGACAATCAAATAAGTCGCAACTAGATTTGGATCGTGTAGAATGCTAGAGAAAACCTTGGTCAAAGCGAGCCAGGCATTCGCATCTTCAAAGAACACCTTGCCAGCCTTATCGTAACTCGCTTGCACATGCGAGACAAGAGATGGCTGCTGGTCGACCAGTAGATAAATCAGACCTCGTAGCACAGCTGTGGCACGGTTGATCCGGGAATCTGTAGCCTGGCAAAAGAAGTACGACAGAAGTGCAGACTTGGCCAACGAATTCTGTAGTTCATCGGCAATACCGCAAAGCAACATTGTCTTGCCCTTCCCATGGTCACCCTTGATCCACAGTAACCGATTGTGTTGATTAGTACGCTATTGTTGAAAGTCGGAGGTTTCTATCACCCATCGGTAAGCCTCTTGTAGTAACCCTCCTTTGGTGGCCTCGATACGTTCCTTATCTAGACGGGGATCGGTGGGCCGCAAGTCTTGCATACATTTCTCTATTTCGCGAAATCTATCCCACAACCGATCGAATGCTTTCGCGACTCCTTCACCATAGGTAGGGACCATAGAGACACCGAAGATGCCCAGCAATGAGTACGCTTTATCCTCCTCTTGACCCGTTTCTCGATGTTCAATCCACTGCATTCGCTCATCGATGTGAAACTGAGATAACGATTTTGCTTGGAGCGCAGAGGGGGAAATGTTTGTTGCTTTGCAGATTTGCTTCTGGAGAGAGCTCTTGTCACCAAGTCGATTACCCTCGAAGGAGAAAAACTCCACCGAAGCTGGGGCAAGGAGCTCTTGGAGTGTCCAGCCTCGAGTGAACCATCTGCTCTCACGAAAGCTCAAGTCCCAAGTATGTTCTGACGACTGATCACTTGCTTTTCGCTTCCTTGTCGAAACATCCGACAAATAGACATAACATCGACTTGCATTGCGATACCAACGGAACATGGAGTTGATGGAGTGCCTGAGTTCGGCCTTGTTTTGCTTGTTGATACAGCAAGTATCAACCCAAAAGTATGGAAGACCATCTTGTCTTGCCTGTTCTCCACAGAACCTAATCTTCTTGACACCCTCCTTGTCCTGGCCAGTCCCGCTTATCACCTCCGCATATGTGACTTCCTTGCTATTATCCTGTCCCCATGTGCGCGAGAGTATAGCATACTCAGGTGTATCGCTCTCATCGAACTCGGTCAGGCTGAAATCGCTATCGTTGTTGTACTGTAGCAGACGCATTGTTCGACTAGGTTCGAGGATCGTAAAGAGGAGGGTTCTCGGTAGTAGTTGAGCCGTCGAATTGGCATAGATGCGAAGGGTGAAGACTTCATGTCGGGTTTAGGCTGGCGCACTCAGCGGGGCCGCAGCCTCGCGGTAAAAGCATCGTCGTACATCACTGGAAGCGCGCAAGACCAGCCCAGTCAATCTCGACTGAGCAGATTCTTGTTGATGAGAGGGAAGCTAAAGAAATCTGGAAATTGAGTGATAGAAAAAGAATTTCAGGACCCAGTCTGCCGTCGATCATCCATCTGTTATCAATTTCTCTAGCCTTAAATCTTAGGCTAACCTTTATTAAGTTAGCATTTGTGGCTGTGGAGCGTAACTTAGCGGCGGGACTGCGAGGTGAAGCGGTTTTTCTGGAAGGACTTCATTAGCAGTCACGTGCCTGCTTCTGCGCTGTGCAGCTGCCGATCCACCACCATCCCGTCCCATCTCTGGCATTGTCACCACCACGTCATGAACGACCGTGCTAGTGAAGTCCTTGCAGAAGGCTTTCTACCGGGTGAGTCTCGAACATACAATGCCAGATCAAAACGCAGTGGAGTCCCTCTCTCCACCCTCCATCATCGTGCGAAAGGGCGACGCTCGAAAGAACAGAAGGCACAGAGCCAACAATACCTCACTCCGTCCGAAGAGAAAGCTCTCGAAAAGTATTTAAAAGGAATATCCGACCTCGGAAACCCTGTGCCGATCAAGTTCGTACCTTCCTTAGCCTTTACCATCGCCCGCCAACGTTCGACGACCGAGAAACCGATCAACCCTCCCGGCAAGAATTGGACTCAGAGCTTCGTGAGGCGCCACCCGGCACTCAAATCACGAAGAGTAAGGGCGATAGACTGGAAACGCCACGAGAACAATATATATGACAAGATTGTACATTGGTTTGATGTGACCGGAGAGGTATTGCGGGATCCAGCTATTCGGCCAGAGAATGTTTACAATATGGGCGAGACGGGAGTCATGCTGTGCATGCTCGGCCCTGTCAAAGTCCTAATCAGTAAGAATGATCCGCGAGACTACAGAGGCGCTGGTGTCAAGCGGACGGTGGTGACTGCCATCGAGTGTATAAGTGCAGACGGTAGGTCTTTGTTACCAATGATTATCTGGCCAGCTGTTACCCACTGAAGCAACTGGACGACATTTCCTACCCCTGGATGGCACTATGCATGCCCCGAATCTAGATACACCGACTCCAAAATCAGCTTTGAGTGGCTCAAGCGTGTGTTTGATCCACAGACAAAAGGACGTGCTAACCAGAAACCACGTGTACTGATTTGTGATGGCTTTGGGACCCACGAGACGCTCGAAATCCTGGAATTTTGTTTAGAAAAGAACATCATCCTCTGTCGTCTACCTTCTCACACTTCACACAAGCTCCAGCCGTGTGATGTCGGACCCTTTGCACCTTTGAAGGCAGCCTATCGTGAACGGGTTGAACGACTGTTTCAAGGAGGTACTAACACCGTCGGCAAGGAACATTTCTCGTCCTTGTATAGCTTTGCGAGGGAGAAGGCGTCCACGAAGAGAAATATCACATCTGCGTGGGCTGCATGTGGTTTGTTTCCAGATAACGAAAGAGGCTGCTCATCTACAAGATGAAGCTGTACAAACACCTGTGACGCCTGCGTCGGCGGAGGGTCTCATGTGGCTATATAACCAGATCCAACAGGATACTCAAATACTTGATGCGACGAGTACACAGCGCCTGCAAAAGCGTATACAGAAGCTTGCAAATGCGGCTCAAGTATCGTTTGCCGAATGTGCCCTCCTCAACAATCGAAACCAATTCTTGACCGAGGCCAACAATGAAGCCAAAGTTCGCAGATCGACCAGGTCAATGGTTCTAGGAAAAGCGAAAGTTATGAGTTATGAGGACATTGAGGAAGCACGAGCAAAGCGTGCTGCGAAAGACGCTACCAAAAGCAGGGGAAAACGTGGTCGGAAGCGTAAGAATACAGAGCCAGAGGCAAGTGAGGCAGAGCTAGAGTCAGAAGTGGAAGTGGTGAGTAGTACGAAGAAGGTGAAAAATGGCAAGGGCACTCGTATCCGCAGGCGTAGAAGTACTGCGGTAGAGGCATGTGAGCCGGAAGCAGAGCCAGAACCACAGCCAGAACCACAACTGGAGCCCGTGCCTTGGAAGGCACCAGTAGCGCGGATGTATTGAGCGAGCGCATGTTAATTTACCGTATCTCATTTCTGCTATACCTAATGTAATGATCTTTCGAACTAGTAATTAAGATAGCATATCTCTAGATAATTTACGCCATCAAAGCTTCTTTATTCCGACTGTAACACATCCTGTTCTGAACTTGGACTTTGCAGGTTCGATTCTGTATCTTCCCATTCGCTCCGTTCTCTACTCTCGCCAGGTCGTGACTTCTGTTCGTGTGTGTGTGTGTATATATATATATATATCTGTCTTACCCCACGGCCAATATTTAGGGCCGACCTCCTGCATGTAGAAATTCTCGCGCGCTATAGGCCGGCCCTTCTCTGGGGTTGAGGCGTGAATTTCTCACAGGGCGGCTCTGGTAAGGTCGCCACAGGATTGGATCGGATCAAGGACAGGGGACGGATGAAAACCTAGATAGGTAATAAGATGCGTTCTCAAAGGATTCATGTAAGCGAGCAACATGCACACCATCCTCCCGGGTCATCCCTAGCTCTCATGCAAAGTATCGGACTGTGGTACAACACATGCATCGACTTCTGATCTAGATTTCGGACACGTGCAAGTGGAGTGTTGAAAGTTTGACATCCAAAATAGACTCTTGACTTCATGAACTAGGCTAAGTGTGTTCGCGGGGAAAAGAATTGATGTTTTACAAATCACTTCATATATTGAAGTAAAAGAATGTTGCCCGTCACAGCTTCTCAACGAAAGTATCACCCTTCGCCAACACATTACTGCGCAGAAGAGATGTGGAGTGAGAGTCCAAGCTAGTACTGTTCGTCTGATCGAACAGGAAACAAGCCTCCGGGATGGGTAGGGAGGGGAATTTAACCGTTCCTTATTCCTCTTAGCCGCACCTTGGCTGCGGATGCGTCAAGGTGGACATAACTGAAATATCCCATCCATCGGCGAAGTCGAGATTACTTGCTTCCATGAAGGTATCTGCATCGAAAGGTACTTCGAGTGATCTGTCTTAGCTTGGTGTTTAAGCAAACAAGTCCATAAAGCCATAGATTATATTCTCTTATTGTGAGGGTAACGCTTCGGACTCTACTCTTTCGTTTCGTTTCTGTTGAGATAGAAACCTTTCCTCCTTCCTGGATGGGGATAACAGACCAGTACCTTAAATGTTACGTTACATTAGAAATTTGGCTTCACGATTTTAGACTCCCCATGGTGTGCCCGATTTGTGGACGGATGTTTCCCCGCATTATTTTCTTTTTCGTACAAGCAACGAAGGACAACAACGCGGCTCAAAAACTTTGTTCTGTGAGCAAGCGAGGCATACTCGATCGGTGGACGGTGGAACTTGAACATGGCTTACGCCAAGCTATTGTCGGTTGATAGAGGGGTACCGTACTTTATTTAGACTTCATATCAACTAAATTTTGTTCACCGCAGTCAGTCGCCTTGTATGCATGCCTGTACACTTATACCGACCAATCCAATCTCTAGCTGGCACTGTAAGCTGTTCCTCCGTGTTGTCAAACATGGAAATTTCCCAGGTAGCTCTTGGTCCTAAACTAAGCGAGCCGAAAATGGCTCAACGACAAGGGAAAAGTAAAGCTATTTCTGAATATGTTTAATGTGGGCGTTTACCGTTGAGGCAGGAGCTTAACATTTAAAAGTCGAAAGTTCGATATATATAGAACGGATAATATCAAAGCATCGGGTGGCTTGTTTCAAGTCTTCTCATTTGTGAAAATGGAAAATAAGGCGCTGGACATCATGGTCGTGCTCAGGCGATGCGGAGTGTGCTGTCGAGGTGACTTGATCCTTTGGACATGGAATAAGCAAGAAGAAGCGAATAACACAGAAATGAAGGAAGGAACGAAGGGCTGAGTGAGTGTCATTCCTTCCGCAATGCAAGTCGTCTGCTGAGTTCCCCTCTGCCGGTTTTGCATATATAAGTCCTTCGAATTCCCCTTTCTTCGTCATTGAAATCATCCCTTTTATATCCTAACACACCAAAGAACCAAACCACCAAACTCCAACTCCAATCAGTTACCAAAATGAAGTTCCAACTTGCACTTGTCGCCCTCCTTCCACTCGTCTACTCGCTCCCAGCTGCTGAGCCCGCTCCTGAGGCCGCCATCAGCGATGCTTCACCAGCCGCTCTCTTCAAGCGAGCTTGTAGCTATAACAACAACTGCTTCAGTGAAACAGGTATTTCGGCTGGTAAATATGTACGTCATTGATGATCTTCTCCATCTCACCTTGTCCGGACAGGAAGGTACTAACTCGGCTTCTCTGGCAAGTGCGGCTTCTGTAAGCAGGTCTTGGGCTCGTATGCTTATGATCATCCTACCTACATCTTTCAGTAAGACATTCGCTCCGTTTGCTTCGTCTCTTACTCCCGAGTCTCATCGCTTAACACACAAAAGGGTGAACGGCAAATCCTCTGGCGATACTTGCTGCTCTTATGGAGCATCCAGTAGCTGCGCTGCCAAATGGCCGAGTCTGAACGGAAAGTACGTATTTACTATACGATCATTCTTTAAGCTGTTTATCCTAATTGTTTGTGTTAGTAAATTGTACAACTGCAAGAATACCGACAAAGGATACTGAAGGGGGCAATGACTCTCTGCTTGAAAGAGAGCAAGACCGAGATGAAGGCAGGGTTTGGGGGCTTACTTTCGCTTCCTTGAAGGTGTCGCTTATTTGACAGTCTTTACAAGTCTTGGGGATGCTTTTTCATAAGCATACAGTGTTGATGACAATGAAAATCCATTGTTTTAAATGTTCCTTCTCCTCCCGAAGTACACGTTTACCAGAAATGAAGAAAGCCGCACGACCGATCGCTCGGAACATTCCCTGGACTTCTTGCATTGGATCATTTATGTCTACGGCATGCGTATCAATTACAACCGGTACCGGTGTAGCGTGTGATAGTGGTGACACGATACCATATGTGGTTAAGGTTTACTGCCGCCTGCCCCCATTCAATCAAATCAACGATATTGACGTGTGTCCTTCGTGCAGCCTATCGATCGAATTTGCCGTAAAGCAGTTCTGTTTAACCTTCTGCTCTCTTGTGGGCTACGCAGACTTGCTGACCATAAAAGAGCCAGTATTAGGATCATAGAAAGGCTTGTTTACCGCTAATCATTCCCCGTAGTTGTTGGCTCACGTGTGCTTCCATACCAAGTCGCCCTATGACAGCATTATTGATAGAGTCCAAGAAGGGTGAGCCTTGACGCACTAGCATCTCGTTCTTCACGAATATTATAGCAAGGCGAAGTTGAGCCTCGGCATCTCCAACATAGCCTATAACCTTTAGCACTCATCTTTAGACGGGAGTTCGGGCAAGAAAATGGGTCAGCCATTGGCGTCTTACTTCTAAGCTTCGTGACACAGAAGTCTTTATAAACATTCTGCATAATCTTGCCGAATTGTTCTACCTCGGGCAAGCTCTCGTAAGCTATCACTTTAGTCTTCAAAGGGGAGCAGTTCTTTCTATCGTCAGCTAGACATGTCAGCTTGAGTTATGCGTCTGGAGAAAGTAAGCGAACCTGTGAAGAGTTTTGCTCTGAATGCCTGTATAATGGCGACGTCTTCCTCTGGGCTAGGAAGCAGCGCTATAAGATTGGCTGCTATAGGCAGTGTCCAGCGCGATCCGAAGAGCTCTGCAACATTGACTGCTACCCGCAGTTTCTCATTGCTTATCTCCGGACTTTCGATCTGGCATAAGTCCTTACGGAGGTTGACCACCGGATATGCCCAAGGGGGGGTTCGGCGAAGTTCCCAGAGTGCAAACTCCTCAAATTCGCGCCGCAAATCATATAAACCTTGATCGATCATCGCCTGAGCTGAAACGATTTGGGATTTGCCTTCAATCTTCAATGCACCTTGCGACAGGTATTCTCCAAAGTACATATCCTTCCTCAATCGGAGGCCTTTGAAATTCTCTAGGTCTGCGTCAAATGAGAGATAGACCTGAATGAGGTCCATGTCTCGAAGGAAAACCGCCTTGGGGAACTTCGTAGTGTCGATGATACAAAGAAAAATGTCGTCAAAGAACGATCCATCCCTCGAATTAGCGTGGAGGTGGAATATATACACAAGCGCAAATAACAGCGAGCTAGTCCATGAGACAAAGTTATCTTCGAGACCTTCCCGCCAGCGGAGATGTCTGTGCAGCATCCTTGCTACTTGCTCATTGTCTTCCCTCGCAAAAATATCCACTCTACTCTTTTCAGTGGCACGTCTGGCGTCCATGGACTTTGTCCAGGACCTGTCAGTCGTACCACACCATTTCGGCGTGAATACTCGGAATAGATAGCGAGGGATGTCATCGAACTTCTCTTGGAGCCACGCTTCATCGCCGCTGGGGCAAAACAAGAGATACTCGGGATCCGAGAGGCTTAGGGCCAGTAGCTCGTCCGTTATATCCGCGAACGCCATTGTTCGGACTTCCGGAGGAATGTGACGGATGACCTATTCAGTAGAATGTCTCTTTGTTGTCGTCCAAAATAGTAAAGATAGCACTAAATCAAAGCTCTGAAGTTGGCGGTTCTAGATGCCCAATTACCGCGCTGATGGATGGATGGATGAAGTTTATTCGCCCGGTTCTAAACCTAAAGGGCCCTAGGCCCTGCTCCGTGGCCTGTCGTGCTGCCTCCTTTGCTCTCCTGCCTTGCTCGAAACTCCCTTGCGATAGGACCCATATCATAGAGACGGAGTTGCCTCCTTTCCTCAGCATGCGAACTAGCTCGTAGATTTCTTTAATGCTGCTTTGTCCTGATTGATGTCTTGGTTGACTCGTTGCCAGCAGGGCTCCGTGGTTACTTGAAATAATCGTGACTTGTCTTCCTACCAGGTATTGTGGTAGCCGCTTCATTGCCATGGACATCGCTGCGAGTTCCGCCGTGTACGGGTTCTGTTCCGTTCTTGCTCCTAGGGTGACCGAGTATGTAGTCGATTCTCTGCCTGTTACAATGCCGAGAGTGTCGTGGATGGCTCCTCCCATCCAACTATCCCTTTCCTTGCGGAAGAGCTTGTCGCAATCCGTATGCCGCGAATGGTATTCGCAACGCTTGCTTCCTCCTCCGTGCCGGGTTCAATTGTGGCGAGGAGTCGTTTCTCCCACGGAGTTATCACATAGGGCCGAATGACCTCCATCTTATCTGTTGGCGTGTTTTGGTGCGCGTGAGCTATCCTTTGCAATGGTGAGGTGAATCTCCGGAGTTCTCTGGTGTTCAGCTTCGAGAGTGGGTTCGTCTCGGGTAACGTGCGGAGGTTGACCCACAGCTTCGTAGCCCTCACTGCAAACCGCTCGCTCACTGTGCGTATACTGGCCTCGGCTTCTGCAACTGCAGTCGCCACTGTTCGGAAAGCTCCTGTGACAGCCTGTGCTCCGATTCTTTGTATTCTGTTCATTAGGGCCATGCCCTTACACCCGCAAGCATCCAAACGTTCGAGGCGTAATCCACGACTGGCGCTACCGTCGCTCCAAACAACTGCCTTGCAGTTGAGGGGGAAACTAGCCGCAGTCGTTTCAGTGCCATGGCGGCCAAAAGGCCCTTGGTCGTTGCTTTTCCGATGTGCTGCACATACCGGAGTCCCGAGTCCATGATCACTCCCAAGATCTTGGCCGTTTCCTTTGGTGCGATTCCTTCACCTTTGATAGTGAACGGTCTGGTGCTAGTTCGGTCCGGCCGCCTAGTGAAATGAATTATTACTGTCTTGTCCCCTTCGAACGTGGCTCCGCTCCGCCTCTCCCATTCCATTGCTCTGTCGATGATGGCTTGAATACCCTCTCTGTTCGCTTCTGCTGATGGC
>MU270708.1:0-28866 GCA_021432625.1 Leptodontidium sp. 2 PMI_412
ACTTCCCAAAAGGGTTAACACTTGTTACGGCTAGCAAGAGGTTAATACGGCGAGTTGACTCTAGCTTTGTATTTAGGCCTCTAGCTACGCTCAGAATCGAGAAGAAAAGACAAGGAGGAAAGGAGAGCTCTCCGTAAGGGAGAGCTCGAGTATAAATACACGAAGGACCCTCCTAATAGGGCCTAGCGTAGTCGGGGGCCCTTCACATCCACATGTCGCATGCTCGCCACCGAGTCTTCCCTATTAGGCTTAGCGCCATCGCATAGCCAGCGATGCTACGAGCCTGTGTCGGTTAGAATACGAGGCGCATCGTAGGTCGTAACAACACTCTTTCCCTTTTGGGCACACCCAACGCGTCGCATCTTTAATAGATTTAGAAACAAGGTGTCTCTTCAACTAAATACTCCGTTTCCAAACAGAGTAGGTAAGTCCCCCCCCCTTTCCGGTCACCCCCAGTTTTCGGCCACCTCGCTCAACTCACCGCCATTTACACCCTCCCACTTTAATAATTAATAACTTCTTTATTCTTTAATTAATCCTTTTAAAATTCAGAATTTATATTCTTATTATAATAAAGCCTTAATACACCGAGTACGATATTAGTTATACACTTAGAGAGGTAAAGAATAGAAAGTCTTTATAGAAGGCTGCCCTAAAGTGGGGAGTTCTTAAGTCTATATTACAAGGCCGACAATTTACTTCTAAATCGCACTAAGAAGGCGCTAGCTATCTTCAAAGGCTTCTTATAGTAATTAAAGATCGATTAATTAAATGAGTTCTTAATTAAAAGGCCTTTAGTCGTGGTGTTACTTATACGTAAATTAAGGTTTTTAGAGAACGACTTTTAGCTTTTTAAGGGGACTATTTATGATTCGGAAAGAAGTGGATATACCGGTTTTTGGCACGCCACCTTATTCTTAAGACTAAAAGGCAATATAACGTCGATTTAGTACGTGTGAATTACGTTATAACTAAGGTTATTTAATTATAGTTTTAAAAACTAGAGGTCCTAGTAATTAAAGCAATTCTAGTTACGTAACGATAGAATATAGACAAAGCTAGTATTATAGAAGGTTATAGAGCTAAGAGATATATTATAAGGTATACTAAACGAGCAAGAGTTCAAGGAAAACAGCCTAGTTCACGTGCCTAGACCTTATTAATCGAGTGTATATTAGCTATAAGAGCGTCAACTAAATCTCTTATAATTTACAAGGGCAAAACTATTTAATAACAATAGTTTCCGGTTTAATTAGACTTATTTAAGTCTTAGCACTTTACTATAACAGAGAATAAGTAAATAACTAATACTATTGCTTTTAAATAGCTTGAGAAGATATTTATTCCGCAAACCAAACCACGTGATTATTTAGCTCGATTACTTATTTTAGATAGCCATAGTAGTTATAAGACTACTAAATTCTTATAGAAGTACTATGAGCATAATATATATCTTTTGTTTTTACTTATATATACGTCACACGTCTTATAACCTTTGGATTTGTCGATTTTATCTCCACTAAAGGCTGCCTACTAAAAAGAGCTATATACATTGAGTTCTTTAATCGATTCAATACTAATTAGAAAGCGCAACTTTCTCTTATATTATCAGAAGGCACGTAAAGCTAGTATTACACCTAGTAATATTAAGGCTAGTTAGAAAGCTAGTAGGTTATAGCCAGTCTTTACTACTAAGCCTCTAATGAGTCGATTATTACTAAAAAATAGTAATAAACCAATCGAACCGACTTCTCAAGAGATACCTGCCTTACTTTTAGAGCCTCTAAAAACACCTTTACCTTTCTCTACTCTAAAAGGCCGAAGAGATCTTCACTTAAGATTACGCACTTTCGTGAACTTATTACATAACTAACTTCTAACTTAACGTGTACTCTTTAGGAAGATTACTAAGGGGTTTAACTAAAAGGATTTTGATTTAGGGCAGGCTAATATGCGGATTTAAGAGCTAGAGGCTAAATTAGAGCAGTCGAAGCCAAGGAAACGTAGGAAGGTTTAGACAAGTCCAAATTCTAAGTTTATTATAACACATATTATTTGGGAGGCTCGAATTATAGCTAGAGATCGTGAAATTAAAGTTATAAAATCAGAATTAGAAGGAGATTCAGATTCTACAGAGTCAATAATAGAAGTTGATGTAGCGTAGAGTTATTAGGTAAAGAATAGAAGGTACTGAAATTAAGCGAGGTAGCCGGAAAGGGGGGGGACTTAAGTTCTGCTTTATGTTTGGCGCGATGAGTAAGGTAACCTAGTTGTATATCTAAAACATTATTTAACGACCCTAACTTCCTTACTTAACCTATTTTTATACCCTCTTTAACGCTCCTCTTAGGATTTATATTAAGCGCAGATTTCCGTAAATATATAGTCAAAGAGGGTAGAAAGGAAGAAGCGGGATTATATTCTTATAATCACATAAGATAATATAAACTATTAAAATAATAAGGCAAATATACTCTCTTATAAGTATTTCTAAGCCTATAATAATATTAAACGATTTATCCACTATAACCTAGAAGATCTCCTCGTAATACAAGGGATTACGACTATAGCTTTAACGCTACTTATGTTTAATTCCTAGGCCGTAAAACCCGCCTAAGAACTAGCCTATAATAAATCTCGCATAAATTACGTTTCTTTCTCGTAGTCTCTTCTTATTAACGTGGGCATACTTATACTATGTCTTTATTATACTATTTAGTTTATAAGTTTAAATTTCACTAGTACTAGAGACAAATACAATAAAAACAGTAGCGTATCTAATATAAGTCATATAATTAAGTATTAATAACAATAGTTTTGTCTTTAGCTTAAGATAGAATAGTAATACTCACGTTACTCTTACGAGGACTAGCTCTATTGTCCTCGATTTCGTCAACTAAGAGAGTATAAAGAAGTAAGAAACTATAAATATTATAATAACAGTTATCTGAATCGAGATAATACTAATACTTTTGCAAATAATAATAAGTATTAATAAGAAAAGGGTTATTAAAAATAATAATAGTACTCTAGCGACTCGTTTAGTCAGAGGGCCAAAATAAATATATATATTAACATTGATCGAGATATTATAAAAACGGCTTTATTAATTTCGTTAGCTTATAGTAATAGTCGTCGACTTTCCCTTACCTTTCAGAAACCGCGATAGAATCAAATGAGCTTGTCTTTTACCCAAGCTTCGAGCTATATTATAACGTTGTCGCCTACTAGAGCTAAGGAAACTAGTTCTCGATAGTGTATAAGATATATTACTTCCTCTCTAGCTAGATAGCCGGTTCCGTTTAGTTAGTTCTATAGGCTCTCTACATCTCTTCGCCAAGTAGGGCTAAAATTCAGTATTTAGTGTGTTCTCTCAGCGAAGCTGTTTATCTTTCGTTAGTGTTAAAGTATAATTGTTTAGTGTCTATATTTACTATAATTAATAAGACAAGATTTAATCTCTAATAAAAGAGATATCCGATCTATATTCTTATTACACTTACTCTTTCTAAGGAAAAGAAGAGATTCTTCCTATTAGTCGACCTAATTAAGCCTTTCCTCAAGCATAAATAACTTGTCTTGTTTTAGTAGAAGGAGTCGAGCTCGAAGTATATTAAAATACTAATAGAAAAAGTACGGTTCGTATGCCGAAAGAAGTGCCGTGAAACGGGGGTATCTTAGTTTATAATCTTTAACTAAATATTATTAGTGTACGGCTCGTTACACTTAAGAGGAAAAATAGGCACTCTTTTTAGTCTGCCTTTAAGTTATAGTAGTAAATTCTAAAGGTCTTTATAATAAAAGGCAAGAACTAAGAGGTATTATCTTGTAATAGCTCTTTTAAGATAAACCTAAGGTTAAAAGATATAGAGCTTTTTTGAATTGTGTCTACTTATAATAACGGCTATTTTAGATGTAATAGGGACACTAGCCGGGAAGGAAAACTATTTTTAATATAATAATTAAGATATATTAAGTTAATTATATTATTATAAGACTAGATATAGATTATATATATATATTAAATTAACTAATAAAAGTTTAAGTATAGACGGGATATTCTTGGAAGTATTAAGATAAAGGTTCTCTCTTTTTATAATATTATTTTTTAAGTAATTAGTAATAAGTCTACTTAGGCGGCGGATATAAAACGAAATCTTTAAATAGTTTTTATATAATTTACATTTATCTCTTTATTGTTTTTAACGGCGGTGTTATTTTTAAGATTAAGCGTATATTTCTTAGTAGAAGGAATAGATGTAATAACATAAGGCCCTATACGAGATTTATTAAAGTTAAGTAAATACACTTTATCTTTAATATAAAAGTCCGGTTTTTACTAGATATATTAATAAATATTAAGTAAGAGAAATATTATTAGGCTATAAACCTAAAGGTAAGTTACTATATAAGGGCACTTATTAACTTCTTTAGAATTAGGAGTTTTGTTATTAGTTTTAATATATTATTATGATATTAATTAGGTAAAAGTTAATATTACACACTTTTTAGAAGTAAACATATTAAAGAATCGATAAAAATGAGATAATTAAACTAAATTATATATGAGAGGAATTATAATAGTAAAGTAATATGTTTAAATAAGTCGCCGACGATTAATACTTAAATTTTGTAACTATTTAATATTTATAAACAGTTAGTAGTTTAATATATTCCGCTTCGTTTGTCGCCTGCCTTTTAATTTATACTCACTTTTATAGTCTCACTTTTTTACCCCGCTTTTCCGCCTTACTTTTTCGCTTTACTTTTCTATAGTATTACAAATTCTACTGACTCGGCTTCCTCTTAATTATAAGTTACTAAGGCTAATTCTATCTTATAATCGCTATTTTAATAGCTTATAAGCTTTCTTTGTCCCTCTTTACTCTTAGAATTTCGATTCCTCTAAGCAAATAATAATACTACTTGTTTCTTTTATTTTAGCCGCTGTCTTCTTTAGTTTTCTTAGTAGCTTAAGGCCCGTAGTTATTTAGACGTAATAAGTGATTAATATATTACTATTATATATTATGCGATTTTAATTAGTATTAACGCCTATTTAGATAAGCCCTTATAAGGCTATGTGTAAGATGTCTAAACTATTAAGACATACTTAGAAAGAGTAGTAAGCTCTATTTAATTACAAATATTCACAGTAACTAAGAGTATTAACCTAGAGTCCACTAATTTAAATAAAGACTTAATACTCTTATTAATATATTATAATATGACTTCTACTCTTAAGAAGACTACTATAATAGTAAAAGCCGGAGATATTGTCTATATCTATTACTTTAGTTATAACACTCGAGGCGCGCCTAGTAGTGAATTTTCTAATAAGTCTACAAGAGATTTAATACTAGTCTTACTTAATAACGAGAAAGAGAACGACGTAAGGTATCTTTAAGGTCTAAGGCTAACACTTTCGTTAAAAGCTATAATTAATCAGGGCTTTATAGTAACTCTTGTCTTAGACTATTGTTTCTTTATAAGTCTTTACTACCGCGACAATCTTAGTGTCTAATTTCTCCTTTATAGTCCTAAGATAGATTTAAAGTTTCTATTAAACCTTAAGAAAGGTACTAAGGATAAAGCTAATAGTTTAGTAAGCCGAGATGCTTTTATATTACTTAACTAGCTTATTAACTTAGACGACTATATTATACTCATTATATATAGTCTTTATAAAGACGTACTTAAGTGAAAATTCAACAGGTAGACGTACAGAATTTTGTCTTACTTTTTTTATAAGACCTTAAAGGAATGCGGCGGCCTTAAGAAGAAGTATAAGAATATTTACAATTACTTACGTATTAATTTCCGGGATTTAATATTATAATAAAACCTTATCTTTTATAAGAATACAAATTAAGGCTTCTTTTTATATACTAACTTAGAGATTATTATATTAACTATTTTAATTACTAAGAAACGAGATAAAGGTCTTAAACTATAAGCTAGCCGAGTATATAGAGTTAATAATAGCGACAGGTTTATTATATTTCCCTTAGGTTCTATAGAAAGTAACTCTAGCTTACGAGGAGATCTAGTAATTATTAAAGTAGCCTAAGTTAGAGCTCTTACGTCTAAGCTAGAGTTATTAAATATTATATCTATTTATGTTTAAATAAAATAGATTATAAAGTCTCTCACTTAATTATTACTTTATAGATTTCTAATATACTTAGTATCTGACATTTTATATTAAGATAAATAACTAATAGCTCTAAAAGAATAACCACTTAATATTTTTATTAACGTTAATAACTAACCTTTTTTATTTTATATTATATTAAATAGTAATAAAGAATACGAAATCTTAGACGAATCAGATTAGAGGATTATTAATTTACTTATTATGTCGCAAGTAAAATTAGACGTTAGTTATATTTATAAGATTATTAAGTACTTAGTTAAGTTTAAACTAATTATAGAACTAACTAATAATATAAAGAATCCCTTCTAAGTATTATTTAGTATTTAAATTATTAGTTACTCTAGGGATATCTTTGGCCTAAGACGTTAAATAAAAGTAAAAGAGGATAAAGAGGCAAAGTTTATATTCGAGCTACAAGTCGAAAATAAAGGAAACAAAAGTATTTACGTTTATATTTATAATATAAGTATATATTAATAAATAGAAAATATCCTCTATAGGAGCTACGAAGTTGTCCCTTTGAAGAATAGCGGCTAAGGGTTCATAAGAGTGCTTAAGAAAAAGCTAAAAATAATAGTCCCGGCTGAGGTTAAAGAAAGAGGCTATTATTAATACAAAGATATTATTAAAGTCTTTATTACTTCTTAGTCGATGTCATTTGACTTATTAAAACTACCGAAGCTCGGCGAGTCGGTTAAGAGGAGCGTAACTAGTAAGGCTAGACAAAAAGAAGGCGATTTATTAAAAGAGTAAGTAACGCTGAATTTTCTTATCTATACTTCTACGAAGTAATATTAATAAATGTCATAACCTTACTTCGAGGCGAGATTTAAAACGTCTTATATTTTATTAATACTAAAATATAACTTAATATAATTTTAATATATATTATTTTATTATTACTAAATTATTCTTAGATTAAGTGGGAAATTATATATTAAAATAAATATAAAGAACTTAATAAAGTAATAATATCTCTTTATTATTATTATTATTATATAGAACAATGTCTCTTAACAGTTTATTACTTCTTAAGTCTCTATTACTTGTGTTCTTAACGCCTGTCTAAGGCACACTTGCCTTTCTAACGGGTATACTCACATGTCTCGCGTTCGTTATTATATTAACTTAATAGTCTCGAAGCTTTCTTGTAGCTTTATGAAGGCCTTAACACACTAATTTATTTATTATCCCCTTATCCCTTATCCCCTCGTACGTGATTCTCGCTATATTTATATAGAGATTATTATTAATATCTTATAAAGTACTAATAACGTAACGAAACCCCCGCTAACTAATATATATTAATTAAGTAGATACTCTCGTCGACGAGCTTCTCTTGTTTTATTTAATTAGTCTTATAAGCCGAGAGATAAGTGAGAAACGGGGGGTATTTATAGAGATTTATCTCTAGAAGAGTTATTATTATTAGTGAGTTATTCTTTTAATCCTCTAGGAGTAAAAAGCTTTATAAAGGGTCGCGATTATTAAAATAGCCGTGGCTAGTAACGTAAAAAATCTTATAATTTAATAAATATAATATAATATCTTACTTACGTCGTCTTAGCTTAATAGGATTATAACTTATTTGTCTATAAAGATCGCGTAGTATTACTATCTCTTTAATAGTAAAAAGGAGCCTATTATTTTCTAGCGTATCTTATATAATAATAAGAAGCGCCTACGCCGGGGTTAATAATATAATGTAACGTCGGCGGCCTTATATAATCGCCTTAATAGACAGGCTATAAGATGACATTACTTTATTAAGTACTGTTTTATTAGAATTACTACTGTGACGCCTAGTCGTGTAAAGAGGAAATTTACTTAATAGACTTATAAGAATTTATTATATATATAGTTAGTTATTAGTAAATAAAGGCTAAATAAACCTAAGAGTGTCTAGAATTAGATTCATAGTAACGTCTTAGAGTTACTTAAGAACTATAAGACTCTTAAGACTACTTCTTTATACTATCTTTTTGATTTCGATATTATTAAGGTTAAGTAGGGCTAAAGCTTATACTTAGTATTCCTTAACGAGTACTATATTATAATAGTACTTACTTATATTTACAATAATAATTAGGCCGAATATCGTAATAGCCTGTATTTCTCTTACACTTAGGGCGGTTAAGAACTCCTTAAATTTAAGTTATTTACGAATTTTAATAATCACTTTATCTACTTCGTTTCTTATATTATAACGTCGACTCCCTCGAGTCTTCTATAAAGACACGTGATCTTCGTCTAGAGTAGTAGCTAAGAGTTCTAACTTGTCCTAAAGACGAATAAATTAATTTACTAGCTTAAGGTATCTCTCTTGTAAATCTAAAATATCGGTTTATATCTCCTCAAGAGATATTATAAGTATACCGCGGCCTTACTCGAGGAAGTTCAGTATAGTAAGCGCCTCTTTCCTTGCTTGTAATACTACCGCGGCTATATTAAAAGCTAGGCCGACAGTTAGCGTAAATATATATTATTTATTAGAATTTTTAAGTAATTATAATAGTAATTTCAAAATAAGGCGTACGACGACGTTTGTAGTTTTATAAGCTTATTACTAGTCTAAAGTAATTTTATAGGCTAAAAGAAGTATATAGCCGGCTTTTATTTGACTAATAGTATCCCTATTAAACTAGTATAAAGTAGACTTAAAATAGACTATAACTTTGTCTAAGTCGTCCCTTACTCTTGTCTTCTTAAATCTTTTCATAAGTTTAGCCTTAAGGCCTTATAATAAGTCTACTTAATTTAAGTAGTCTTCTAAAGTCGTATTAACTACTTGCCTTGTGATTCGAATGGATTCTTCGAGGTCGGCTGTGTCTCCTGTCTTTATATACTTGGCTAGTAGTTTATTTCTAAGGTTGTACAATTGCCTTACTTAGTCTATATAGTCTTTTGGAATTATATTAATTATTTGCCTCCTGATTTCAATTAATTCTTTTAAGTCAGCTTCTTCTCTTGTCCTCGAATATTTACTCTTCAGTTGAGCTCTAAGGTTACTTAAGTATATTGCTTAGTTTAGATTGTCTTTAGGAATTATATTGACTATTTGCTTTATTATTTAAATAGCTTCTTTAAGGTCAGACGTTATTCTAGTCCTTAAATATCTGATACTAAGTCTATGTCTAAGGTTGTGTAATCGCCTTACTCGGTTAAAATGATTTGAAGTCGTATTAATTACTTGTCTCGCAAATCGAATAGATCCTTTAAAGTTAACTATCGCTTATATCTTAAAATATTTGTCGTAAAGTTAATATCTAAAGTTACTTAAGTATAATCCCCGTAATAAATTGTTTTCTAGAGTTATATTAACTACTTGCCTTATAAGTCGAATAGCTTTATTAAGGTCAGTTATTACTCCCGTCTTTTTATATCTGTCACTGAATAGGGCTCTAAGGTCGTTTAAGTATATTACTCGCTTTAGATGTTATTCGAGAGCTGTATTAATTACTTACTTTCCGACTTAAATAAATTCTTTAAGGTCAACTATTACTCCCGTCCTTAAATATCTGTCGCTGAGTCGATTTATAAGACTATTTAATAGACTTACTTAATTTAGATAATCTTTAGAAGTAATATTAAGTATTTGCCTCGCGAGTTAAATACTCTCTTCGAGGTCAGCTATTACTCTTGTCCTCGAATACCTAGCGTTCAATCTAATCTTAAGGTCGTATAATTATTATACTTAGTTTAGATAGTTTTCTAGAGTCGTATCGGCTACTTTTCTTACTAATCGAATAGTTTTATTTAAGTTAGTCAACGATCCTTCGAACAAAAATCTATCGCGGAGTTAGACTCTAAGGCTAAGATAGCGGCGTATATCTTACTTATTAGTATAAGAGTCAGATGTAATATCTTTTACGACTGTGAGATTCAAAAAGACTATCTTTTAGCTTATACTAAGGACTTCGTATATTATAAATATAATATTAGCCCCACTTACGTCTAGTCAGTGTCGAGCCCTTATACTCGTATTCCTTGTCACGTATATACTTTATATACTTATATAAGGCAAAATTTTTTAATTCTAGTTCTACTAATAATACTTTAAAAAATCATAATATAACGAAAACAAAAGATATAATTAAGGCGCTTGTGGCGTTAGAATTATATGACGTTCTTAATTATTTTATAATAACTAAAGAGTATAAAGTTAGACGTATAACCCTTATACGACAATATAAAGGTTAAACTCGCCTTAAAGCTAATTTCCTCTCCGAATCTGTTTAATACTTAATCGACGAGTAAGAGGAGGTACTAATAAAGTATATTAATCGAATAATAAAGTATAAGATACCTTTTACGTGCTAAATTATTAAGAATCTAGCTAAGGAAATTATCGGAAAGCTTATTAAAAAGAACTAAATAGGGCAGTTTATTTACTAATATAATAATTGTTTAAAGAGCCTTTACCTTAGAAATATTAATAAATAACGTATTAAATTTAAGTATAAGCCTCTTTATAAACATTTTTTTTTAGTTAGTTAAGCTTAATTTTATTAATTTATTATTATATAATTATTAAGTGAACTTATCGGCTAATTACTTATATTTTTTAGATTAGCTTAACTACGTAATAAAAACCTATTATATAACCGCCGATAATATATATAATGTCGCGCACTAGCGTAGTTCTTTGGTTTAGTGTATACTTACGTAAGTATTCTAGGTATATAAACCTAGTCTCTAGCTCCTCTCTTTAAGAGGACAACGCTCATTTCAATTAATCTTTAAATACACTTTCTAGAACCTCATCTAATCGTAGAATCTTTCAAACCCCTGAACCTCTACTCTTCTTTTGAACGACACCCTTTATATTAATAGGCTTTAGCGATACGTCGAAGAAGTTCTAGGGTTTATCCTTTAAGTCTAAATCGAATCCTTTAAAGTTATCTAGTTCCTCCGAAAAAGTCTCGACTAAAGGGATAAGGGTATTAATAAAGCCTAACCGTAAAGGCGCGCTTCTTTCTCTAGAGCGTCGTTAATAAGGGGGGGAAGTCGGTACTAGTAGTAATATAAAAATAAAGGGTATTTAAGGTTATTAATTAATTTATTAATTAAATATACGTTCCGAAATAACGACGCGCGTTAAGTTATAATAAAGTAAGTTAATCGCGAGAAAATATTTAGCTTTCTCTAGGATAGTTTATTATTAAGGTAAAGAGGTACTTATTTATTAAATAGGCTAAGGTATTAAGGCTCGTTATTAACTTATTATAAGAGTAAGTTAATAAAGCGTAAGACTAAGTAAAATATAACGCTTTATAGCGAAAAGGTATTAGTCTTTTCTTATATTACGACTAATAAGAGATTAATACGGCGAGTAGACTCTAACTTTATATTTAGGCCTAATATTACGCTTAAAATCGAGAAGAAAAGATAAAGGAGGAAAAGAGAGCTCTCTATAAGGGAGAGCTCGAGTATAAATATACGAAGGACCCTCCTAATAAGGCCTAGCGTAGTCGAGCGCCATTCGCATTAATATGTCGTATACTCGCCACTTAGTCCTCCTAATTAGGCTTAGCGCCGTCGTATAGCTAGCGATACTACGAGCCGTGTCGGTTAAAATACGAGGCGTATTAGAGGTAGTAACAAATGCGCCTCGTATTCTAATTAATATAGCTCGTAGCATTAACTAGCGATACGACGGCGCTAAGCTTAATTAGGAAGACTAAGTAATAAGTATACGACATATTAATGCGAATGGCGCTCGACTACGCTAGGTCTTATTAAGAGAGCCCCCCGTGTATTTATATTAGAGCTCTCTCTTATTAAAAACTCTTCTTTTCTCCTTATCTTTTTTTTTCGATTCTGAGCGTAACTTTAGGCTCAAATACAAAGCTAGAGTCTACTCGCCGTATTAACCAATTACCAGCCGTAACAGTTTTATAATTATTAATTCTATAATCTTAATTATATTAGAAATACGTTTTTCTAAAAGAAATTTTACTTATATTAGTTTATAAGCCCTTATGAATCATACTTTTATTAGTTTAAGGGTTAAGATTAATACGTAAGGAGGTTATACACCTATCGGAGGAGTTTCGGTAAACACTCGGAGGAGTATATAGTCTAGCCTTCCTCGCATTCTCTTAGAAATAACACAAATTTTAAATTATACTTTATTACTTTATTAACTATACTAATATAGTATTATATTACGTGGTACATGAACCGGTACTACACCGATACTAAGACTTAATAATAGATAGTGTTATGTTAAGCTAATAAAAATAGTGGAGGCTATATATAAGGTTTTTATGTCGAGGGAAGGGAGGGCAGATTATATTAATTAACTCCCCTCTTAGACCTTCCGCCTTGTCGATTAGGCATACTTATTCTATAACAGTTCACTAATATTAGTACTTAGTAGTACACTAAGAATTACAGCCGATCTAGTAGCATGACTTACTCAGCAGCCTGTTATTACATAAGACTAAGATCGAGTTTAATATATTAGGCCAAGTTTATTAAGTCCTTAAACATCACACTTCTTAACCGAATATTAACTCCCCTCTAAGCCGCAGTATATATATCTCCGGACGTATCACATCGCGTAAAGGTCTTATTAATAGTAGATCTCACTAGTAAAGGGTTCTATATATCTAAGAAGGAGCTTAGATCGATATAAGGTGAGCTTAAGTACGCGAAGTCGTTAATATGTGATAATAAAGTGAATAAAGTCTAGAAAGAAGGTTAGAATACATTCGTAGAAATACTTATAATTCACAATGTAGCCTCTTCTTTTATCTCTAGGTGTCTTTATTACGTTCCTTCCATGTTTATACTTTAGTTCCTGCGATATTACTTCTAATCACTATACACTATAATTTAATTACCACAAATAAGGATGAATTTCCTATATCTAATAATAATACACTTAATATTTAAGTTACTTGTCACAGTATAAGCTCTCGAATCTATAGCCCACGTTCGTAGTATCTAGCTATTTATATAATTCTAATATCTCTTTTATTCTAATACTTATCACCTTAAATAAGATCTTCTGCGATCGAATACACTAACTAATTTACTACTTAATGTAAGGGTTCGGACGTTAGTAGAGTGACATCTTTCTCCCTAATAACTCCACTAAGTTATTATTAAGGTTCCTAGTATATTTTCAGGGAGAACTAGAGGGCTCGTCAGCCCTTTTCTAACTATAGTGAACTAGTCTATAACTTTATAATATATATTACGATTATACTTGTGTTAATCTATTCCTTTTATTTATATAATCTTAAGCAATTCGGGTTTCAAGTTAGCGAGTTAAGATATTAACTATAATATTCCATTGTCCTTGTTAGTAAGTAGAAGCTTGACATAATTGTGCTATATTAACTTATCTTATAATACTAACTACCGGCAATACACGCATTCGGCTACGCTAGTATACTGGCAGATTAAGGCTTAAAGGCTTTGGCTAATAGCTATAGTACCTCAATTCTGTAAACGCTTTTACTTTAGTGTTAATAATAAAGGTAGACCTCAAAAGTCCGTGCTAACTTGAGGACCTTACCCTATTAATAACTGGGGGGCTAGAGATTAGTATTCGTAGATTTGATGACGTTTTAAGTGCTCTTGTAGAAAAGTACTAATATCGCCAGTGGCAATAGTCATATAAGTAGTCTTATAGTACATTATAAAACATAATTAAAGAAAATACCCTTTATATTTTCATAGAATGTTAGACTCCTTGTAAAAATTCCGTTCCTTATCTTACTAAAATAGCCTAGTCCGTATTAACTGGATTAGTAATACTTGTGAGTCGTACTATAGTCTTATATAAAGCCCTTATTGAATATGTTAGGCTATTAATATATAAGAATAAACTTAAGGATGCCACAAGATTCTTTGTCATATAGTGAATAGGCGAATGAAGACGAAAAGCAGGCATGTCTAAATATTACAAGCCTATTAAGTATATTTATATTAAATAAGAAATATTTACTTGTAAATACGTATTCTATTAATATAATACCATAGATTTTGATCTTAAAATAGAAATTACTATTAATAATCTATTTATAAACTTACTAGCTTATTATTTCTTATTAGTTAGCTTCTTAATCATATATTATATATAAAATAAATAATGTTAAGATTAATCCTCGCTTAATCCAAATTAACCGAGCTTCTAAAGCTTTAAATTAAATCTATTTTTAGTGTATACTAACCTTTTTAGTTTAGTCTCAAAAATTTAAACCTAATTAGAGTGCGGCTCTTTTTGAAAAGAAGTAATACTTAGTGTAAATGATGATTCTATTATACGGGGGATTTCTAGGTTTATATAACTACTTTAGCTAATCACGTGTATATTCGCTTATTTAACCTAATTAAGTATTTACTTACGAGCTATAAGCTGAAATGATATCTTACCGGAAACTAGAGCTTCCGAGGCTTTAAAACACGGAAGCTAAGGCTTCCGATAGCCACTGTTTTTGTGACGGTTAAGAGCGCCCAGAGCCTTACCGAGATTACTTGGCCCCATAGCGCTCCCCCTTTTTATATATGAGCTCTTTTCTCTTTACCTTCTTTCCTACCTAGTTGTAGATTCTAAGGAGCTCTTGTTATCTTCATATGTCGTGTATTAATATGTAATGTTACGGCTAGCAAGAGGTTAATACGGCGAGTAGACTCTAGCTTTATATTTAGGCCTAATACTACGCTCAGAATCGAGAAGAAAGACAAGGAGAAAAGGAGAGCTCTCTATAAGAGAGAGCTCGAGTATAAATACACGAAAGACCCACTTAATAAGGTTTAATATAGTCAGGGGCTATTCACATTAATATGTCGTATACTCGCCACTTAGTCTTCCCTATTAGGCTTAGCGCCGTTGTATAGCCCGCGATATTACGAGCTATATTAGTTAAAATACAAGGCGCATCAGAGGTCGTAATATTACCCCCCTCTTAAAAAACTACGTTTGCGCAGTTGTAGTTATAACTGTATTATCTTTTAAGTCGTTATAGTCGTCGACACTAGAGTTATAAGCCTCTAGTTATTTTAAGAGAGCTCTTAGTAAGCCTTTAATATTAAGATACTCTAAGTAAAACCGTTTAATTATATATAGAGTTATTATAATATTTAAATATAAGTATTACTTTAAGTTTTTGTCAGTGCCTAGCCACTTAATGCGGTAAAATAGCTTGTTTTATATAACTTTAGAGCTAAGGATACCTTTAATTTCTTACTTATTTTACTTAAGTAATAGTTAAATAAGTGCCGGCGTAGCTCTAGTTTGTCCTAGTAAGGGGTTATTAATATACTTACAGAGTAAGTGCGAGTAGAAGACAGGGCAAATTTATTAATCCTCTAAGAGCTTAACTCTTTAATTCTCTCTTTCTTTAGCAATTACCTTAATAAAGTTATATTACTTATTAGAAAGCTTCTTTAGGAGCCGGTCGACGTTTTAATTCCGTGTATTAACTATAATTAAGTCATTAATGTCCTAATTGACGGCGCGTCGCCCACGGTTCACTAATTGTTTTATTTTCTTTTATTAGTCCTTTAGGGACAATTGTGTTACTTCTGTAACTTCCTTTATTTATAATACTACTTATAAAGCCTCCTCGCGATTAAGTTTCTTTATTACCGTAGCCGGAGGTTCTAAGTTAACTAAATCTTAGGAAGTCTTTAGCTTAATATTATTAAGTAACTAGAAAGAAGACAGACGGCCTAAGGACTCGTGTAGTAACGTTAATTAAGTGATGTTTATAATTAGTAAGAGATCACTCTAATTATCTTAGTAATAATAATAAAAGGGACGAAGCCGTTACTTAATATATTAGTTTATTACTTCTATTTAATTATTAATATTTAAGTTATACGCTGTCGTAAGCTTTACTTTAGTCCCGAGAATACAGTAATACTCCTTTTAAGAGGAGGAGACAAATTGAGGTCCTTAGTCTAAGACAATAGAATCCGGCATGTCGAAATAGCGAGTCTAATAGACGAGGAAGAGCGTAACTATGCCTTTAATTGTGTCGTTATAAGGTATTGAGACCGACTTTTTAGATAAGCGGTCTATAATAACTATAGCGAAATTATAATAATACTTGTCTAATAATAACTTCGTAAAATCTATTATGAAGTGTTAGTATAATTAAGTAAGGATTAGTAGGGGGTGTAAGAAACTAAGAGTCTTGTCCTTACAGGCTTTTTGTCAAGAATAACTATAATTTATTATATATCGAGCTATGTCTGTAATAAGGCCGTTCTAATAATATTTACGACTAAGTAGTGCCTTTATCTTTCTAATCCCTGCGTATATTATTAAAGGTTAAGAATATATATAGCGAATAAGTATCGTGCGAAACTCTAGCGGTTTTAAGGGTACTTCTAAGTGTCTTTAAAAAAGTAACTTATTATTTACTAACTTATAATCTAATAATTATTCTCAGGCTTTTTGTCAGAGAAGCTCTAATAAAAGCGAAGACTTATTAACTAAGGGCACTTAATTAATAATATCATATTCCGCGATATTATAGACTACTATAAAGTTAAGGTTAAGCTCTTCTGTAGAAGGAGTCTCTAAGTCGACTAATACTCTTATATTAAGCCCAGGTTCTGGCTCTAGTTCGTCACGTGGCTTATTATTATAATCTAGGATTATAGTCGCTTTTATAAATACTAAGGGTATAGTCTCTACAACTTTAATATAAGCGTTTATAAGGTCGACGGCAGAGAACTAAAGATCACTAGTGACTCTTAGGTTGATCTTGTCTATTAAGATTAATTATTAATTATAAATAGCCCGCTTGTGTGCCTCTACGGCTGTAAGGTCTTAATCCCGTCGAGACAAAGTATTAGCCAGCGTATTAATTGTTTTAGTATAATATATAATCGTGAAATAAAAGTCTGTAAAGAACTCAGCTTATCGAGCCTGCCTAGCCGTAAGGTCCTTAATAGTTATAAAGTACTCTAAGGCCTAATGATTTATATAAACGAGGACGTTCTTTTAGACACTTAAGAGTTTCGGTTAATATTACTTAAATAACTAGAAAATTACTAGTATTTCCTTATTGTAGATTGAGTAATTAAGCTCGGGATCTATTATAGTCTTAGAAAAGTATCTTATAAGGTAAAAAGTGTCGTCTTCTTAAAGTTAAAATAAAATCCTAGCGACGACTCTATTAAAAGAGTTAGGCTTTAACTACGTCTACTCTATAAGGTTATAATAGTAAACGACCAGAGGGCAAGTTGGCCCCCGGATCACGCGGCCATGGGTCACGTGATGGATCCCTGGATCCCAGGAGCCTTTGGGTACGAAGGGATCCAGGGAGAACGAAGGCTCTATATATAAGACTGGCACGTCTGCCATTAGATAGGGGCTTCGTGCTCAACTTCAAATAGTATCTTCACCCATACTTAGTAACTGTCATACCTCGTACGTGATACACCTACTTCTTGATCCTCGAGATCAACAACAGCCTTCTGTGTTTACCGAGTAATACACGACCGTTACAGTCTCTTGGAAATGTGACTTCCTTTTAAGTTCTTAATAAATATAAGATTATATTAAGTATACCGCTTAATTACTCGGTAGCTCATATACAAACCTAGTAACTCGCATAAAGCTCCGGCTTTCGTATTTTAAAGCCTCGGAAGCTTTAGCTTCTGGTAAGAGGTTATTTCAGGCTAAAAACCGTGGCTATCGGAAGCTCTGGTTTCCGGTAAGAGATTATTTCAGCTTGTAGCTCCCAAGTAAACACCTAATTAGGTTATATAAGCGAATATACACGTGATTAGCTAGAGTAGTTATATAGACCTAGAAATCCCCGTACAATAGAATCATCATTCACACCAACTCTACTTCTTTTCAGAGAATACAGGAAGAGTCATCTGAATTGATAAATCACTTATTTTTGTGATATTAAAATAGGTTATCTCGGTTCTATCTATCTCATGCTACTGACATTTATAATCAAGATGGAGCTTGTAACATCAACCGATGGAGTCGAGACGTAACTTACTCGAGTGATACGCTGTCAACTCCATATGTACTAATCTACGAACCCCTCAAATTTGCTGTCTCCGGATGAAGCGGGCATCGAGATCACGCGCCATAATAAACATACGGTGCCCAATACATAGGCAGCTTCCTATATCGCTTGTCCCTTCTCACCTGCACAGCAGCTTGATGCAATGCCAACGCCACCAATCTATCTCTATCATCCGCATCTCTGTTGCCCGCAAGCTTAGAGTAGAACAACCTTGCGATTTGTGGGCAGACCTCGTCCTCAGCGGGCCACAGACATCCAATCACACTTCGAAACCCAGCGACCTGGAATCCACTGACGATATGGAGCACTTCATCCTCCAGTCCTACGATCCGATTTTGTGCAGTCGAGCAGGCGGAGAGATATGCGATCCTTGCTTCGGAAAGATGGGCTTGAGAGACTTTAAGGACGCTCAGGATGTCCACGCTTGGCTCCGAGGTGGCCCCATCCACTTTTTGAAGTAGTAGGCCGCTCTCCGCAGGGTCGAATTGGTCTGATGTTCCATGGCAAGAAAAGTGGGCGATACTGTGTGTTCTTAGCAATTCCAGAACGGTTTTGACGTCCGGTTGCCGAAGAGTTTGCACAGACTCGAAGTCTCCGCTCGTCTCCACAGCTGTAGATTCCTCATTCACTTGTTGGAGATCCCGCCAACCCGGCGTCGTCTTCATAGTGATGATGACAGCTTTCGAGAGGTTCTTGTCTAACGTCTTGGTCGAAATGATGGGGTTTCTGGCGTATTTGAGAGCTTTGATCGAAGGAATGTACGACGAAATGACGCGATCATATGCGCTATCCTTGGGTAAGTTCTTTTTTATTGGGGGCCCAGCAGCATGAAAGGGAAAGGAGCTGGCGAGGCCTGTCCCGATCCACCAAATCCTCGGCAGTTTTTCAGCGGGATCTTGCGGGGTATAGTGAAGGTGGTCCAACACCAGCTTTACGCATGAATCCCAAAGCCACTTCAAGAAATCCTCCAGATTCCCGTTCTTTTCGTCGTTCTTGGATGTCTGCCACTGCTTGATCAGATGCCTCGTTTCCTTTGCGTCCAGTTTAGGAAGATGAATAGCCTTGATTCCTGTAAGAGAGACTATGATGGCGTCGCTTCTCAGATTCGTAATATTAATAATAACGATGTTCCCTTTCGCAGCGCATTGCCGCATTTGCTCGACAGTAAGAGTTTTCTCAAATTGGCCGAAGTCCGGCAGACGACGAATTTTTTGCACGTGTTCGTCCAGCTTTTTCAGAGCTTCACGTCGTTCATCAGCTCTCTTGTATTCTCGTGGGTACGCTTTGTTGTCCACATTTGTGTTCACTTTCGAGCGAAGTTTGTCATATGTTTGGTATAGCTTAGGGTGCTTCGCTTCGAGCTCTGCGAGATCACTCCTATCATTGATGAGGAGACCAAGAATAACCCCACGTCCTCGTTCTAATAACTCGATGGCCCTTTCTGGCGATAATCCAAGCTGGAGAGCAAGAGAGCAGGCGTCGGTAGCCAGTCCAGAGAATTGACGGACGATGTGCTGCTGATCTTGGGAGCTCAAAGTCAAAGATCTACTGTGCACACGTGGAAGGAGATCAATGGCATCTACGGATAGCTGGTAAGCTTCTGGGTAGTCGCCTATCTCCATCAATAGCTTCAGTGCTGACGTAGCCGACATGATGCGAGCGGAAGGCAGTGCCGTCTCGTTGACCCAGGCTTCGCGATAGAATGGGAGAGCCTCTAACCTTCGTGTTTGGGATCGCAGCAGCTTGTTTGCCAGGTCGCCCAAGATCGAACCGCGATTTGGATGGTTGCTGGGTAGTAAATTGATGGCGCCTTTGCTGAGCAGAATCGCTTCTTCTAGCAACTCCTCTCTCTCGGGTGTACGCATATGAAGTATCTCGAGCTGGTTTGCCAAGCTATTTCGATATCCTGCTGCAGCAGTACCATTGAACGCGTCTGCAAGCTCGATCGCGCATCGACTGGCTTTAATGGCCTTCTCGAGATCCTTTTCACTGGCTTCGATTATCTTCCTCATTTCCTCGAACTCGCCCTCTTCGGTCCCCTCTTTGAGCTTCCCCAGCTTCTCCACGATCTTCTTCCATTCCAAATCCTTCCTCAGGTTCTCAAAGTCGTCTGCCGCTACAAGCCCCATACCCAAGGATCGTTTTTGGTACCTGAGACCCAAATTATACAGGCTCTGTGCGCGAATGAGAGTATTCGGCGAAAGTTCGACCGCCCGTTCGCTGGCCTTAATCGCCTCGTTCAGATCTTCTGCACGTCCTGTCGTGAGTCCGAATCGTGCCGCAAGAATACATCCCAAGACATTCACACCTTCTGCGAGATTTGGATCTCTTTCAGGCGTCAGTTTGATAGCCTGTCGACTGTATTTGATCGCCTCATCCAGTTCCACTCCCCTTGATGTCCGCTCATATTCACGTAGATGTAGGACTGCTAAGTTGTGTAGCCGGATATGGATCGCTGGATCATCTCTGGGCGTGAGTTCCTTCGCCTGCTGGGCGAATTTGAAGGCCTCGCGGAGATCGTTCAGGTTCCCGGCATGGCTGTACCGTTGCTGGAGCCTATATACCACGCTATCAAGCCTGCCCCTATATTCCCTACGTTCTATTCCCAAGTCTTGAGCTGTTTGTTCGAAACTCTGCATTGACGAGACAGAATATACTTCAGACATCGTTTCCACTGCTAGCTTTGCTTTCTCGATCTCCTCATCAAGGGCTCTAGCTTGCGCTGAATGCTCGGAACTCTGCATTTTTGTAATGATCACTAGCACGCTGAGATGACTGCAACACAATAGAATAGCTGGAGAGACACTGGATAATAGCTGGTGATGCTGTTGATACAGAAGCTAATTGCTGAGGAGGGAAGATTACCTCTTCCCCTCTTTGCCTATATATAGGTGACGCAAGCCAAGTAGCGCTAAAGCACGTGCCATTACAATTTTCGAGACTGACGCGATGACAAAGGACCGTTCGCAAACGAATGTCCCCAAATTTCGCCACTGAGCTAGCGTAGCGCGCCGTCAAAACCTTCAGACAGATGACATTCAGTGTAATAGTGGACTTTAACGTCACTTCTGTTGGGGAAGTCCGACTATTACGGAGGACGCGGCCAAAAGTCGCTGGACTCCCAACGAGGATTTGTTTGTTGAATTCAGCCCTTCAGCCCTCATTTCCTTGGCAGCCATGCCGGTATTTCGGCAATGCACTTCCGTAACTCGAGGAGATTTTAACTCGCTCTTAACCTTGACAGAAGGTTGCATAGCCAGCCACGAATAGTTGTGTTACTACTTGTGGCTCCGGACAATTCGTCACTCTTATTGCATCTCTCTTAAAGACAGCAAAAGCACGCGGATATGACCCTTCCAAAGACACTCGAATCCTCTTATGCAGAGGATGCTCCACAGACTGGGAGGCCAAAGAAGCACACAATAGAAGTTGAGGAGAAGGTAGTAGAGGATATTTCCTAAAACTCAACTACCCGCGAGCTCTCTACTTACAATGTCGACAGAAAGAACGAATGTGATATGAAGAGTTCGGAGTTCCCAATTACTAATAGTAAAGGATGTGGAGATTACCCGGCCTGACCGACAAGTGAGAAACCCGAAAATCCAAGTGGTCTATGCATCTGGTGCATTGCATCGGAACCCCATGAACTTTTCCAGCCAATGAAGGGCTAGAAAATCGAACGGCGTCTACATGAAAAAGACAGCAGAAATGCAGTACCTAAGCAGTGACGTGGATGTGACAGTGCGCGCTAGGTAAGCTCAGGCAGACGAAGGAATCGACAACACAAAGGTGCTGGCCCTACCTTCTAAATAATCAACCACCTTTCTACGCAACTGCATACCACGACTTACGTGACGTGCAACGCGTTCCCGGTGGACCAACAGTAGGACACCTTCAAAAACCGAGGGCGCGGCGATTTGACGTCTATTTTCCTTCAGATTTTTTTGACTTACTTCGCAGAGTGCCTATTGTCACCAACTCACCATGACTGTAAACATCCTCACAGGATTGCCGTTTTTGGAACTTTCACAGGCCAAGCTTGGCCGATTTGTACGCAACATTGATGACCCCACTGGAAATTTTCATGATCCGGTCAAAGCACCCAAAGACGTCGCCAAGTCAGTCGTCACAAACCTCTCCGAAACCCAGTCTTCGGGGAGCTCTGGAAGCGTTGCGGCCGACCTCACCAGTCTACTATCCATTGCCCTCAAAAGGCAAGAGAGAACATCGGTCCGCTACACCACCAAAGAGGCCAAGTTCTACTCGCTCGACAATTCGGTGCCGTGGTTCAGCGATGTCGTGAAACTCGAGAATACGTGTAGATGGATCGAGAGGGCTATGAAGGAAAGGGGAGCTAAGATATACATTGTGGTTGGATATCGAACTTTGGTCGACGCCGAGGTCACGGCGATAAACAGCGACTCAAGCGATTCTCATGGTCGTCTCCAATTCCCAGTCTCCGTTCTCGCTGGGGGTGCTCCTTTACCTATCGCGGATCCTGCGATCGAAGCATTCCGGGGCCGTTCGGAAGAAAATCAAAGCCACTATAAAGCTCCAGGCGAGAAAATCTATGCAGTAGAGTATCAACGGATCCGGACAGCGTGGTTCTCCAGCAAAATAGGGAATATGAAACCGAAGGCGAAGGTGTGGAAATCATATGCAGGGACGAGGGGCACAGATAGTGATGATGAGGATATGGTAGAAGCCGAGCTGGATGACACCGCGGAATCGGATATTGATGAACGCGAGAAGTACTCGACGAATTCGGGGGAGGTGTTTTATAGTACTTTGGACGAGGATGAGGACGAGGATGAAGACGAATGATGACGAGGATGGAGGACGTTGTTGGGAACGAGGATACCGAGGATGGAAACCTGACGTGTGATGTTAAAATATATATTAGGAAGCCTACTGAGAACCATTTCTCATAAACCCATCTTTCGACCTGACGTGTTTCCTCTTTTCAATTCACCGAATTTGCTAGCCGGATATAAACCTGCTCTTACGCCATACGCGTGACATTTTACGCCACGCACATGACTAGGCTTGAGAATAGTGGCTGAGTAAAATATAGCGAGCCCAGACTTGAATGCGGTATGTTGTAATTGGGCTATTGCATATTAGTAAGCACTAAATCTTGAAGCTAAAACTTGTGGCGTGTATGCCCCTTTCTTTGGACGGCGTATCTCTCGAATTACATTATTTAACGTCCCACCCCACCCTTTGGGCCACCCCCCCCTTTGGGTCACCCTTTTACACCAAAACAAGCGATTTTGAGGTATTAATATTTTTATTATTTGTTAATAAAATAAGCTAAAACTAAAGGTTCATAATATTTTTTATAAGATCTTTTATACTTTCTAGTGATGCTCATTTCATATTACGTAATATTACAAACTAAGTAATTAAAGTCAAAGAAATTTCTCTTATATAAATTTAGTGTAAAAATGATTTTTCTTATTTTTCTAATAACTTTTATAATTATTGATATAAAAACTTGAAACGTATAATTAAAGTATTCTTTATATGACATTTCAAGACTCCTGAGTTTTAAGTCATTTATATTAATAATAATTTTATAATTAAGTAAAATATAAAGCACTATACAAATCATTTGTATAAGAGAAATTAATTACTTAATTAAAACATAATTACTAATATAATTACTTCAAAATTCTTAAAACTTCAAGGTTTTTATACGATCTATATGCATTTCAAGTTTTATAAAACTATATTAATTATTAAGGAAGTTATTAGTAAGTGGTTTTTAGTGTTTTTTGTATATAAAAACTTAATTCTGGTATTACGTAATAATTTATAGTCCAAATTACATTTGTCTTTGTAAAGTCAGTTAAGAAGAGCTAGTAAGCACGAATATAAAAAAATTACAAATTTTCATTAATTGGTTATAAAAATACCAATACCTCAAAATCGCTGTTTTTGGTGTAAAAGGGTGGCCCAAAGGGGGGGGTGGGACGTTACCTCTTTAAGTGTTTTTAAAACTTAAAACTATATTCTTTCTTTATAAAACCTTTCCCTAAGTGCTTCGAATTTTAAAGAGACTTTAATAGTCGCAATTAAATAAGGGGGAATAGCTAAAGCGGCGATTAGTGGCGTAACTAAATAATTAATAATCTAATCAATCGCAATCTTTTTCTTATTACTAACTAGTCTCTTTAAGAAGAAATGGCTAAAGAATAATAATATATTAATAATAATGTAAAGTTCCTGGTTTTGACTAGTACACGGCGTATATGCAATGTAGTCGATAGTTAAACGGCCGTTCAACGACGTCGTTTCGAGGCTTTTAAACCAACTAACGTTTCTCTAGCTAAAAACTAATTACAGTTCGTTCTATAAGCACCTAAACGAACGTAACGAGGTCGTTACTAAGAACGAACGAATAAACTTACCTATTAATTTGCCTCTACTATGTCTCTAGTTACTTCTTTAATACTTAGCCCCTTTAGAATAGTATTCTATTAAACCTCTATATCTCTAACTTCAAGCTCCCACTTAATTAGACTAGTCCACGACTTTAAACACTCTAAATACTCAATTATCTATATACCTATCTTATTCCTATGATTTATAAGAGTGATTTTTGCCGCAGAAAAAGCGCGTTCTAGATCACTAGACATAATTAGAAGAGAGAGTATATCAAGAGCCATTCGAGAGAGGTTTAGGAAGGCTTTTTATTACGCAGGCTCGAGCCACTAATCAAGAGCGTTATTATAGCCGTAAACACACTCTGTCTTGCAATATTAGTTATATTCGTCTATAATAGAGGTCGGCGTATCAATTTGACAGAGCCAGAGCTCGAACTCGTTAGTAAAAGATGTGTGAAGCGTCGGAGTAGTCGGAATAGTCGATTTTGGCTTATATTCGTCGTCCTAAAGCTTCTTAATACCTGCCTTCGCCTTCTATTGCTAAGAGGGCCTCCAGAATTGCTTAATATACGACTATTTACGCGCGGGATTAAGTAAGAGAGCTGTAGTGTAGGCTAGAGATTCGTCACTTTTGCCGTAATATTTGTCTATCTTTTGCCATCCTAAATTAACTATTGTAGATATCTTAACGTCGTCTTTATACGTCTCTTTTGCCTTCTCGAAGTGAGTAAGTATAAAGTCTATTAAGGGAAGAACTCGATCGAGAGAAGCTCCGTAACTTTTAAGAGATTTAGTAAACAATTTAAGGATATTAAAAAGCTCTTAATCTTACTTAAAATCCTCTATTCTTCTGTATCTAAGTAATCCTGTTCTATTTCTGCCTCTCTATAAGTTATAAAATACTCTTTAATCGCGTCTTATAATAAGAGCGCTATTTCTAGTATTATAAACTAAGAGTTCTATCACGTTAAGTTATGTTTATATAAGTAACGATTTCTAGATAAGATGAGAAACCTCTATAGACGTAAGGTATTACGTTAAATAAAAACGACGAAATTATGAAGCTTCTTAAGAGGTCCCTTTTGGCGCCATTCTCGTATCTATTCTATAGTTTGTTATAGCCACTGATTTATTACTTCTTCGTCGTTTACAGATTCGATCGTTTCGTCGTCGATAATAAACAAGAAGGATTTTATAAAGAGGTTAATAATATAACCAGTATAGTGTAATCTGTGAGTGACAGAGTCGTATCGAATATTATAAGATTCACAGAGATTTTACTTAAATTGTTAATAAAAGCTGTAAAGAAAGTAATAAATATACTAAGTATAACGTGTCTTATTATAACGTCGTTAGTTGTTACGTTATCTATTATAAAATACCTTAATTTCTCTTAAATCTCTTAATCTTTAATTACCTCTATAATTACAATAGCTAGATTCTCTCTTGTTTTATTACTAGAGGCTTCTCTTATTCCTGCTATAGTTCTCTTAATTATTCCGTTGGCTCTGACGTAATAAAAGATAATCACGAGGATTAGGAGGCCGTTTGTTAAAGTCCACATATCATAAGAGACGTGAATTTTTAATAACGCGTTTTTGACGTTGCGTTTAACTTTATTCTTGTGAACTTTGAACTGTCGTTTTATTTATATACTAATTATAGAGTGAGACCGAGGTAACTAACACGTAATATTAGGGTTCAGGTATTCGAGGAGTTCGCGGAATTCTTGTCTTTTAACGAGTCGTAGAGGTTGGGAGTAAACAGAGATAAATCTGCAGTAAGTTAATGTTAGTCCACAGGCCCCTATAAAAGCTTACCTAGATAGTACAAGTATACTTTTATTAATACATAAGGGTTAGAGGCCTACTAGAGGGGTTTCGGTAGAGATTCGGTGGCGTCTCGTAATATATAAGCTAGCTCTCCTTATACTCTCTTTAGAAATACATAGATTTTTAACTATATATTATTTACTTTGTCACTATACTTGTATTAGAATATATTTATATATATAACGTAATATATAAACTAGTACTATATTAACACTAATTAGTGACAAGCTTGTATTATTAACCTTATTATAAATAAAAAAGGTCTTAGGTTATAAAGCGAATTCTAGGCTTTAACTTAAAGAGTACTTAATTATATTTTCCTTAAAGGGCATTTTACTTTTTCTAAATTATAAAGGGAAAGTAACTTCTCTTTTAAGACTCGACTAAGACTATTGTACGTTAGAAAAGAGCTATTATAATATAATAGTCACTTTACAAAGATTATTAAGTTAATATCTTTAAATCCAGAACTTTGGACTTTTAAGAAACTTATCTAGGAACTTACTAGATCACTTACGAATTATATTTAATATAATAGTAGATACTTTAGACTATACCTTAGAATTAGAATTAACTCCGGAAATCATTAATATTATAATTACACTTAAGGAGACTATAAATCCTAACTTAGTCCTCCCGGCAAATCTAATAATATACTCGCAGAAGTTCCGCTAGGCCTTTTATAATAGTCACCTTAAAGAGGAGTTCCTTTTCTAAGACTTTTAAGAGTACTTTAAAAGTTAAATAGTAAATGAGTTTAAGTTAATTAAGACAGGGGAATAAATATATCTTAGAGACGACTTACGAGCCTTTAGTATATATATACGACAAATAAAGGGAACGAGGACGGCAAATACTTTAATAAAGATAATATAAGCTAAAGAGAATTTATAACTAAAAGACTAAATAGAGATATAGTTTCGAAATTACCCTGAATTAGTGCCAGCTCGTATACGATCCCCTAAACCTTATTACTAAAGACTAATTTTAATAATACTTAAAGAGAATAAGCCCTTATTACGTCCTTAGTTTATTTTAGGGAATATATCCTTATTTATAAGAGACGTTCTTTTAAGGGAGATAAAGATAAAGTTAAGAGACGCTAATTTAAAAGGGCTCTAGAGTCTTTCTCGACTGAGGGAAGAGGATCCTAAGGATTTATATAATACGTCGCCATTTATAGTCCTTAAAAGGGAGTTCTTATTTACTCTTAAAAGGGATCTCTTAAGTAATCTCCACTTATAGAAATTAAATAATTATACGTTACCAAATCCCACTCTATTATTAGTAATACACTTATAAGATAAGTCGTTACTATTATTTAAAGTTCTTAGGATTACTAGACTATATATAGAGCCGATTCGGCTATTATAGTATATTATAGATTTATTAACCTTAGACTAAGTAAAATCGTTAATAAACCTTACTAAGATATATACTAAGGAGCTCTAATATAGTAGAAAGAGAGATCACTTAGACGAGAAGCTTTATATCTTTATAGATTTATATTAGTAAGTATTAGTCGAAACTACTATCTAGAACCGAGCCTTTTTATTTATATTATAAGACAGAGCTAGCTCATACTACTACTAGTACTTTTAGAATAAGGGGTACTCTTTTAATAATTTCGTTAAAATGACTTATAATTATTTTAAGATAAAAGACAGAATTAATAAGTTCCTTAGCCGCTAGTTTAGTTTAACTTTCTCGTCGTTTTAAGGGGAATCTCACTAAAAGGGGAAGTTAATACTAACTTAATTAGAGAACTTCGCTAAGGAGTTATAAAGTATTTAGTTTAACTTAAGGGACAATAATATATAAAATAATAAAACACTTCGCGACAAGTTTATATAAAGAGTATTAAGGAATTCACTCTTTAAAATAGCCTTATTTAAGGCACCGCCTACTTTCCTTACGTTAATAGACAGTCTCTGGGCTGTTATTAACGTAGAAGTAGCTTATAAGTCAGGATCGCGAAAGAATACTTGTTCCGATCCGAATCGCTACTGTTCTTATATTATAAATAAAGCGGCTTATTACTTTAATTACAAGATGAAATTTTCAAGTACAAACAAACGTAGGGACAAATTCTAGCTTATATTAGGTTACACAAGCTATATTATTTACAAGAAAATAAATTACTATAATAGCCGCCACTCTAATAAAAAGTAAGTAGCGTCCAAGGCGAAATACTTTACTACGCGTAAGGCTAAAAGAGTAAGAGCACGAATAAGACCTTCAGAAGCTACTTAGCTTATATTAAGGGAATCGACCCCTATTTAAACTAAAACCGGACTATATTTAGACACTATTCAAAAAGTCACTAAGATATAAATTCAGACACTTTAATAAATATTAACGATTTTTTAGAGAGTTCTGATAATAATAATAATAATAATAATAATAATAATAATAATAATAATAATAATAATAATAATAATAATAATAATAATAATAATAATAATAATAATAAT